>JAPZDX010000010.1:3833446-3844839 GCA_029783625.1 Naso annulatus | reverse complement strand
TGTATTGGTTTATTTTAGTTTTTTAAACCCCGACAGCTATTGCACAAAAACTATTCCTACGATATTCAGATTGCAAAAAAAAAAAGGAGTAATTTTTACTCAGATTTTATCAGTATCGTGGTGTTTACACTATGACAGTTTTTCAAAAGTAAGATTGAAAAAAAATTGCAATATATTGCCTTGCTTACAGTATTGCAATATATCGTAATATATCGTATCGTAACCCTTGTATCGTGATATGTATCGTCTCGTCAGATTCTCGCCAATACACGGCCCTACGGGCGACCCCATGTACAGTAGCTATGTATGTCCTCACTGCAGTGGACCTCGGTTCGATTCCATCTGGTGGCCCTTCGTTGCATGTCATTTCTTCTCTCTCTCTCTCTCTCTCATTCTTCTGTCCAGTCCTTCAGCTATCATATCAATAATGGTACAAAACCCCCAAAAAAATATCTTTTACAAAAAGAAAAGAACAAAAAAAATCTGACAATGTTTGGCGGACATAGACAAAACTAGCACAGTGAAGAAGTGTGATGCTGAGCTCAAACATTACAGAGAGAGATGACGGCACAAAGGACGATACCGGCCATTTTTTCAGACAGTGCTAACCTGCAATTTCCAATCACCCCACAGAGAAATATCACAAAAGTTATAATTGAATGTTCTGCATAATTAGTCAAAGTGGTTGAGCTGCACATGCATGTAATGTGAGCTAATGTTTTTCTCTCTTTATTTGAAATAAAACTCATGCACTTACAGTACTGTGTTAGTCAATGCAGTTGCCTGTACAGTCACATGGTCACAGGCTGTTTCTAAATTATGCTTCTGCCCAGGCTGTCTGTTACATTACCTTCTGATTCAAAATGGCTATGTATGTGATATTTCAGTGCCACTCTGTAAGCAGACACCCAAAGCCAACTGAACTCAAACTCCTTCCATCATTCCTGTCACAAGGTGTAATAGACAGGGCTGCTATTCCAAAAATGATCTGTTAGCACTACTGTGCTATTTTTACAAGAGATGGCAAAGTTAAAAAATGTTCCAAACCCTTAATGACCTCATTTTTATAAATACAAGGCTTTGTTCTTCTAGAAATAACAGCTGCTTTATTACAAAATTACTTCCCGGTTAAATAATGGCCAAATAAATACGCCAAAGTGAGGGCTGAAAAAATAGCACATCAAGATCATCAAAGGAAATATTAAAGCTGTTTGATTCTAATGCCCTACTCCTTTAAAGGGGAAAGTAACTCTGGGCAAGAGGCACTTCAAAAACATAGCCGTTTGCAATTCAATTGCAAGTAGCTTAAAAACATCCAGCAAATTACCTAAATTACAGATGGAAATAGAACCAGGCCCCTTCATGTCACAGCCAGTAGTCCTCCCAACAGATGGGTGTAGGGAGGCACGACCAACCCTGATAAAAGGTTTTTCCATGTCTCGCACTCTCAAATCACGTGTGCACAGCTGTCTGATCCCAACAAGCAATGCCAAGGGGCACCGACGGCGCCCCAACACATATTTTACCATGTCTGATGCATGTCAGCAATCACAGAAGTGGGGGGTACGCCTTTAAATCATTGATAAGCACCGGATATTTGTGAAGGGCAAACAGGGAATCACTTACATAGCACATAAACATGCCTTGGAGCATTAAATTGCATTTAATGCTAGGCTGCACACCAGTGACACCAGAATTCCAAATGTCGTCTGTCTGCAATAACCCTCCCTGCCTCCTCCACTCCGCCACAGCCAACCTCAAGTTCCCCTTAATGCCATTTTCCTTTCACTGCCATTCCTACCAACTTTCCCTTCTTTCCATCCCTTCATCCTGATTCCTACATTTCCCCTCTTCCTCCTTCATCCCTTACTTTTATCATTCATTTCAGCCTCTTCTCTCTCTCTGTCTCTCCCTGTGTTTCTTGTTCTGGCCTTTTGCTCGGTCCGTCTTTCTTGTCCTGTCAGACTAATAAGAGGGCAGGAATGGTCAGAGGCCTTAAACTAAACAAGCTGTGCCCCACGGCATTTAACACACAAACAGGATGTTCCCAAAATATTAAGAAACCGCAAACACCAAAGAAAAGCAGGGAGGCAGGGCTTGACTAAACAATAGATCAGATCTAGCTGTGTGTTACGATGCAAAGACTGCTGCAGTGAGCATACACCCAGAGCAGCAACGTGAGAAAAACAGCCTTGCAGGGGCTG
The DNA here is from genome assembly GCA_029783625.1 of Naso annulatus. Classification (NCBI taxonomy): domain Eukaryota; kingdom Metazoa; phylum Chordata; class Actinopteri; order Acanthuriformes; family Acanthuridae; genus Naso; species Naso annulatus. The sequence goes on along the minus strand of JAPZDX010000010.1, from coordinate 3,842,635 downwards.
GCCTACATCAGTTTGCGCTGTCTGTACAGGAAGTATTCCCAGCACTTCAAAGAATTCTCCAAGCCCACACATCGACCTGTTCAACCCACATCGCAAACAAGGTGATTTACACAATTCTGTGTCAACACAGCCTCATGATACCATCTGCAGATAAAGAAGGAATATGAAAGGAGCCTGCCGGGCCGTGCTACTGAGCCTGGCTGGCTTTCCTCACTGTCTGCCACTCTGTTGGTGGTAGAAGCACCAGGTGCCGCATTGTTCCTCTGCTGGGTATTGATAGCAACAGAGCGATGCCTGCGATAAGACAGCAGGATGTCAAGAAAAGGATAGTGACGCACAATTCAAGTCACATAGATAACCCTTACAATAATCCAGATGATAATGTTCAGTCAAACAAAATCACTACTAATGTTTCTATTTGGATCTTATGTCATTATCCTGAACATGATTAATTTCAGTCTCACATGTGTGGGTGCTACAGCAAGTTATGTATCCTGTTCAGCTGCAGCTGGAAAACTGTATTTGGTAAAATGAGATGAGCCTGGACTCTATGATACTAAACTGAATTACACTTATCAGTGTTTGTATTTGTTGTCATAGACGTTAATCCAATAGGGTGGGGGGAATCAGTAAGTGTAAAGCAGCAGCCATCTTTGCTACATTACATAGCATATATAGCCTACATAATAATGTGAGTTATGTACTGGATTGATTTTTGTCATAACTGTTAGCATCATTATGCAGGAAGTCTCCATAAACCTTTTTTGTCAATGAATGCACCACCCTATTGGTCGGCTATTGTAAATGTGCTAAGCGAGCACTTCCTGCGATCAAAAATCAATAATTGTGCAGCCCTACTTTGCAAAAGGCACACATTACTATAAGGGCTATCACACTGTTTCATAGTTAGCATCAGTCACTGTTGTGCAGGAACACTGTGCCCAAAAGACACTGTTCACTGAATGCGCTCATATTTTTGGTGAACAGTGAACTGTACGCACCCATCTGCAGCTGCTGGACATGACAATGAACTTCATTACCTTCCACAATATAAAATGTCACTATAGTAACACTACAACAAGCCACAGTGTGGAAGACAAGACAGTCTCATTTAAGTTTCAGTTTGGCCTTAACGGCCGACAGCAGTGTTTGGAGGATGCAGCTCCTGACTTGGGACACAGCTTGTATTTACTTTTACTTCAGAAGCAGGCGCCACACAGGACAGCCAGTGAGGGCAATTCAGACAACGCTACGAAGGCTTCATTTGAATATTTTAAGTAGTTTTACGAAAAGATAAGTAACGTAACTCAAAGTAGCTACATCCTTCAGCTGATGGTGAAATGGCTACGGTGGAGCCTGCCCTGTACCAGCTCACTTTGAAGCATATGAATGCATTCTAAGTTTTTGAACAGCTGCATTTTAATTTAGTTCATGCAGGCTACATTAAAGTGTCCACTGCATTTACAGTATAATGTTGCTGCACCTATTGTTTCACTTTGTGCATATCAGGACACCACTGACACATTGTTTAAGTTGTAAAATGTTTGGGATGGATGGATAGGAGGAGATTCCATTGAAAATAATAGCAGAGAGGGTATGTTCCCACTGGTTGCTCTACGCTGTGCTTCTTAGCGACGCGTGATGTCGCTATGAGCTGATTGGCTGTAAACACAAGTGATGTTGCTGCTCAATCCCAGAAAAAAATTCTTATTGCAGAGCCTAAGTGCCTTTACAGGCCAGAGCACCCACATTAGCCTGAAAGGAAAAACATTACAGAGCCGTTACAAGAATCAGAGCTGGGAATATCAGGCGGGAGCTGTGGGAATGTTCAGCAGCACGGACAATATTTTCCAATACCAAGTGTGTAAAAATCTGAGCTGGCGCAGTCCTCATACAAGAATGTAGCCGCGCTGTGGCACCTCGTCAACTTCCAGCTGCACCTTATAAATTTCAGGATCAGTCAAATTAAAGTCGCCCATCACTTAAACAAAAGTAAGACTTAACTGCCAGTGGTGTTCCAGCACCAACATGTCACAACATCCTGATGGATATTACAGCACAAGTTTCCTACTGCCTTTTCTGGGCTCATCCCTTCTCTGATTTGTTTTTTTCCCCCTCTGGATGCCGGGACTTGTGGAAAATGAGGGGGGCTTGTTACTATGCTACGGCCCTCTGCAGCTCAACTGGTACAGCCCAACACTGACACTGCACCATTTAAGGGTTTGATTCCCATTGAGACCACCCAGGCTACAAATGGATCCACCCAAATGAATGAAAGCATCCTATTGGCATTAGATTCAGCATAGATGGAAAGTCACTTATATGTTTAAAATTTCTTACAAAATAAAAGACAACAGACATAGAGGAAAAAAAATAAGAGGAGTTTCTGGAGGAAACAATAAAAAATAAGGAGTGGAAAAAGGGATATTTGAGACACTAACAATAAAACTACACTGTCTATACACATGCAACAGTAAACTGTTCACAGACTGACGCACTCGTACACACACACCAACTGCTGTCATGGGAGAAAACAACCAGAGTACTTCACAGATGACCTTGGTCTTTTCTATTCAACATCAAGATGTGTTCGGGTGCCTGCTCCCTGTGGCGATACGTGTCATGATGGAAGTATCCCAAGATCCCTTTCATTCTCTGGAAACCTGCCGAGCTGGGTGTGTTTAGGAAGGACGACAGGAAGAACCTGAATCCACACTGCAATCAACTGCTCTAAATTTGCTGTGGATTTAGAACAGTATCTTAATGTAATTCCTAAGAACTGTAAATACTGTTAATTAACATTTCATGCCACTGATTATCTATGACACTTGATACCTGTAATTTACCAGCTTAAAACATTATTTTCAGTCAAGCGGTGGAGATAGGTGATAACGCTGCCATCCTTTTACATGTCCGGTTATTATCAATCAGCGTAGCACTGATTGTATGCTTGTGTATCTGTTTCCATGATGATGCTTTTTTTCAAACTAATTATTAAGGGCTGACTAACATGACTTTGGACTGTAGACCTTCTGCAGACCACATCGTCATTCCAACAGAGCCGTCTGTGCAGAGTTCAGACATGGAGGTAATGCTTATCTCCGGAAACTGGCGGTAACCAGTATTCTTTTGTCCGCATGATTATTAAACTGTTGACATTTCAGATAATGTTTCATTAGGTTTATTTCTGTTCAGTGGGTCAGGTTAGCATATCTAACCTATGTTTACATTTCTCCCTCTTGATTAGTTTGTTTCATTTTTATATGGTGTTTAATGTATTTTACCAGTTACATTTGGTAGATCTTTTTTTCATTGTTTGTTTTGCAGGAACTCTTTATTGGTGATTAAGGACACTCGCCAAACACCGCAGTCAAGTCCTTTCAGACTTTAATGCTGTGCTGGTACACTGTTCTTGATGCGATTTTAAATAATCGTTAAATTTTTCTTTATGCTCTTTTAGTTCAGTTTCAGAGGTTATGCTCATGGGTTCAATAAATATGGTTACTACTGTTTTTATTGGAGACAGTTTTCTTCCAAATCTGGTAATGAATGTCATTTTTTAATAAAAATATTTCAAATATTATTAAAATAAATATTATTGAAAGTGGCAGATTCAATCATCCTTTGAAAATAAACAGTAACACACTGAGACATACCGTAAAATTACATTAAAACTACCATTATCCTACTGTAAATCTGTTTACAGTAATATAAGCCCCATTTATACGGTCTTCTCAAGGCGGGTTTCGTGCGCCTTGCAGTCTGTGTTATGTTACGGAGGCGGATTGGGGGAGCAGTCTCAATTCGTCTCTGATACGCCTGCAGAGGTAGTTTCAAATACGCATCAACGGGGAGCCGGCGTTTGTGTAAATGGGCAAGCCAACGGGCCGTGTCAGGGAAGGGCATTTATCTTAACACAGGAAGCTGACGATGTTGTGTTAAACGTCAAAACGGTCACGTCTCTTTGGAATCTGCAACGCCAACTTGCTGTACAAAATGACGCACTGGAGCAGCTTAAAGCCGCCTTTGCTCGGTTCAGTGTAAATTAACAAAGGTGTGTAATTGGAGGGCCTTCAATGCGCTGCTGATGCGGCGTGTCTGTGTAAAAAGGGCTATACTGTTAAAACTAACTACAGTAAATGCAGCGACATGGTTTGAAAGGGCGTGGCCGATGGTGTCATTAGCAGCCAATGCTGTTGATGGCACATTATGTGCACAACAAATGTGTATTTAAAAGGGACATTACAAAAGCAAAGCAAAATCCAAAAATACCATATCAGCTCAAAACCTCAGAGCTTCGAAAATCAGTCCACTTGTCCAAAGCAGGTGGTGGCCTCTCCTGTTACAAAAGAATCACGGGCAGGATGTGAAGTTCACTGAAACTAAAATCTGGAGAAACCACTTAATTACCATTTGCTGTTCCCAAAATAAATGGAGGGGGACTGAAGTGCTACAGCTATATATACACTTCCTCCTCCGTTGCAGCCATGCACAGCAGACACTTTCCACGCCACAGTCCCTGTCGATGCAAAAAAGACTAGTTTGGCTACTAATTATAACCTCCAGAAGAAAGGTGTTAGTGCTGGGACTTGTAACTAAAAGCATCCCGAAAATATGCATCTGGAAACAGCTGGGCGTGTTAGGACGGGACTCCCATTCAGAGCAGGAGCAAGTTTGACACGTGACCACCACAGAGAGATGAATTATATTTTAATGCAAGAATACACTGGTATGGCTCTGTTATATGGGGCAGGCAGGGATCAGATCGGGGCTGGGCCGGGCCTGGCTCTTCTCCGTAATGTTTTAGAAAAACTATGCATATTTATGACATAAAACATAGTAGCTAAACACAGAAGATGTTCTCTTTTCCCCAAATGTTCCTCTTCCCTACACAAGTACTGCTGGGATGGGCTAATAAGCACAAAAACAATTATTTTTGCAGGTATCTGTTCATAGATTGAAATGGCACTACATTTATAGGTTTCAATAATCTAGCTTAATGGTCAACAAACTAACAGATCCGTCCAGGAGTTAACCAGGCATGGAAAACTGAGGCTTCAACTGTTTGAGACTTATCCATGCGTTCAGGCCTAACGGTGTAAGCTGACGAGAACAAACAGCGGCTGTGCAGTAGAGGGCAGACAGCTTGATAACAGTTACAAGACTAATGATCCCACTGATAAGCAGGTTGAGTCAGTCTGGGAGGCCACAGCAGGACGGGCCCTTGTTTTGATGAGGATGTCAGAGACACAGGTGAACACACTCACTCTCTCATCAGGCTGATAAACCACCGACACTTTGGACTTTGTCTCCTTCCACAGAGAAAGGCTGACATACTGTAGAGTAGCATCACACACACACTTCGCCTGCACATCTGTGACTTCAGCGTGTTGCTCAACCCACCTCCACAACCTCGCTTATTCTCTATTTTTGCTGAATGCGTCAGTGATCAAAGAGGGCAACACGTGTGTTGATGTTAGCAACCATCACTCGTAGCAAGGAACAGGTTTTCAGGTCCTTTCACCTGATATCCCGATAAGTTAGACAGAAATGGATCAAGTCTGCACATGCAAACCCTTTAAACACTTGAAAATATCAAAAATAAATGAAGCGCCTACTTTCAGATCTAGCTGAAGGACAAGGATTTGCTTTATGGACAATTCACTATTTGCGAGACCCCTAACCCAAACAGCAAACAAGTTTTTGATCCTTCAACATGATGAAGTACAAAGTCAAAAACACAAGAGTGTAAAGAATTTTGTTTCCAGTGGGAAAAAAGTCACTGCACAGATTACTGCACTTGGAGGAGGGTGATACACACTCAAACTAATTAGTGCCCCAGCTAAACTATTTGCCGACCTTGGGAACATTATTACAATAATAAATGGAAATGCCTCATTTACGGTGTTTCCGTATCAGAGGAGAACTCAGTCTGAAGGGAAACAGATCTGCACAAATAAGGCATTTTGCAAACAGATGATAACTGAACAAAGCAGTAGTGGCGAAGCATAAAGCTACGAGGGCTAAAAAACATGCAAAGCTTGTGGAAAGTTTGTAATTACTAATAATTACTACATTAAATGTCTTAAACAGAAAACAGAATCATATCACAAATAACTTAACACTAGGTTTAGCATTTAAAGTACTTAATTATTAACCCATTTTTTAGTTTGTTAATGAAAGATATTGGGACCATCAAAAAGAAAGAGTGGGAAAAGAGGAAAAGAAATGTTTTTATTTCTGTGTTTTTATTAAACAAGGGTGTCAGGCATAATTATCAGTATACATACTGTATTTATCAGTAGATAGAAAGTTGTGTGACATGAATTAGACACATTTCTTTATCACAGAACAAAAAATATTGGTAACATTTGCGTTTCTAAAGGAATTAAAGCTGTGCTAAAGTGAGTCCCAATAAAACCCACCCCTCCCCCGACTACTATACAATGTGAGCAATCAATAAACAGGAAGGGAGAAAAACAAATTAACTGGCACTAATTAGTCTTACATCAAATGCCAAAGGGGGAAAAATTGGATTTGGGGCAGCGGGTCAAATTGTTGTGTCTGTATTATGACCTTCAGCACAGGGAGTAAACATGAAGCAACACTCTATTTATAGAGGTGAATAACAGAGACGATTCAGTGAAAGACAACTGAAATGACAATAGGAGACACCAGAGGATTTCACCCACCAGAGACTTCTCAGGAGAGAAAAGGGGAAAGGGACGGCCGAGAAAAGTGGAGTGTGGGCTTGTTAAACCACATAAAACTCACTGAAACCTAAAAAGGAACTTTCAAATCCGCTTACGCTCACACACAAATAGGTTGTGAACATAATCAGTCAAACTCACTCTTGCTCTCACACACCTCCCCACAACCCACAAACACGCCTTTCAAAATAGATGCCACGAAACCTCTAAATCACTGTCAGAATGTAGCAACGCCGTGGAGGAAACATGCTCATGAGTGAATGTGTAAACACATTGCCAGACGCCTCACAGGGGCTTCATTTTATCACTGAGAATCTCCCCAGACAACGCAGTGATTCAGACCTGAGCTGCAGGACGACGATAAGATCAGTTGCATGTGAGAGCCACCGGCGTGAATGACCGCCATTCAGGTGGAAGATGGAGGAATGATGTTGACAAGCTGCTCGCCCATCTGACATTATTTGAGTCATGCGTCTCTACTATAAAGATGAGGAGATCGGAACAGCGAGTACAAGAGACACACACATGCACAGCAGTGTAGATATACGGACAGGCCTTAAAATAGATCAGGTCACCATCAAATTCGCCACCGCAACATGAGCCAAGGTCACTGCTGCCTCAGTGTCAGCTACTGCGAGCAGCACTGAGGCGGAGGAACAAAGGGTACGAGTGATAAAGCTAGAATATAAAGTGATATCTTCTTCAGGAAATCCAATCCTCTAACCTAATGCAACTATTTCAATTTGTTTCTCTCTCTCTCTGCCTAATTTCACACATCTCCTCTCTCGTTATCTAGATAAGATGATTTGGAAGAAATGCCTAAAATTATTTTCGAAGACCTGCGTCTGCGATGTTTTGATTAACAGTGACTTTGCTGGCACTAATGCTACAGCAGAGCTGCTGTTCTCCACAATTACAAACACAAGGTAATAACAACACGGAGGGCTGAATAAAATTTAAATGTCATACATTTCAAAATAACAAGTCAAATGGGGGCCACAGACATCGGTGCAAAATTATCAGAAGTACTGGTATTTTTATAATTATGCACCTTTTCACGAGTTTCACTATTGGTGTGCGTAACGTCTTTCAAAACAGCAACAAGAAAAAAGTTAACTGATACTGGTCAAAAAATGGCTACAGTATCTGCATCTTATGTATGAGCTGCACAAATGCATCACTAGGGACCAAACAACATTCTTGGCCACATTTTCCTGATGTTCTGCATCAGATCCTTCTTGTATGCCAGAGCTGCAACGATTAATCAATCAATAGAAAATTAATGGCAAACTGTTTTGATAATCGATTAATCGTTTCAGTAATTTTTCAGAGAAAAAAGTAAAAGAATTGCTGGTTTAGTGTCTTAAATGTGAAGATTTGCTGCTTTCCTGTGTCGTTATTTTTTAAAAAAATGAGTCGTCTTTAAGTTTTGGGCTGTTGTTTGGACAAAAGCAGTAATTTGAAGATGTCCCATTGGGCTCTGGGAAACTGAGATGAGCATTTTTAGCATTTTTCTGACATTTCATGGAATCAACGTTTAATGTAAAAATACTGGGCAGATTAATCAATGAAAATAATCATTAGTTGCAGCCCTATTGTACACTGTTGCAGCACTGCTCCAGCAGTCCTGCAAGCAGCTAATTTAGCCGTCAGAGTGTGCAGTCAGACAAATTCAAAGAGTAAATACCTGCCCCTTTAAATTGGCATGGCATTCTCTTTCCAAGTATGACAGCATGGATTTAGGATCAAAGCCTGTGCTCGTGTGTACGGATGCAGCAGAGGAGCTTTGGGGATGCAGCTCTGTGCTGTCAGGACGCTGCTGCTCCGACTGCGCTGTCTGATCGACTCAGCCTCTGCATGTCTCTTTTGCGCAAATAACACAAAGGATACATGTGCAAACGCATCCAAAATAAGGACAAGTATTGACTCCCCCACACACACACACTCATGGCACAATCACACTGGTACATGCCCTGCACAGCACACATTCGCACAACCACACAGCATTCCCTGTCACTAGGCAAAGCTGGGGTACAGCGGTCTGGGAGGGAGAGAGGGAGGGGGCAGAGGAGCTGTGACAGGCAGCGAGCAAGAAGGGGAGGGGGAGGACAGGAAGAGAGAGCAAACAGAGGAAAAAAAAGGAGAAGAGAGGGAGAATATTTTGGGAGACAGAAGGCTAAATATCCAGTGTTGGGTGTGCAGCATTACAGAGAGCACACTAGCAATGAAGACTGAGTGAATGAAAGAGATAGTAAACTAACAGAGCGGTACAGATCTAAACAATGACAACAAAATATACACCAGGAGCTGACAGAAAGACAGACAGACAGACAGGGAGAGTGCATTGGGGCGAGCAGGCACCAGTGGACAAAGAGGCAGACCTGGCCTCATCTAAACAGCTGCTGTTCTCTCTAACATTGCACCTCTGCTACAAATTCCACAGGCAGCCTGGCTGTGAGGGGCTGGGGTCTGAGTCAGC
>JAPZDX010000010.1:3810562-3824946 GCA_029783625.1 Naso annulatus | reverse complement strand
AAAACTGCATTTATGACTTGGGGTTCTTCCATCGGGGCCACCTGATTAGGATAATTAATTAATATTGTTTAAGTTGCTTCAGCTTAATTTTTTTTTTTCGCATATAAACTCTGAGAATTGGTTTAACTGATTGAAATTAATCACAGAAGCAGGATGACTCTCACACAAATCCCTCTCAAGAGGAAAACAGTAACAATCCAAAACACGACATCTCAACAGGACTGACCGACACTTGATCTGCATGTTTTGTGTTGTGTCTGGACAAACTCGGACAAAAAGTTTCTTATGTCAACAAAAAGAAATGTCATGATGAAGTCACCCTTACGCACAGGGTACCTCTTCATAAAGGCCAGGGTGGACCAGCATTGTTGCAGGCCGGTTAGACGCAACAGATCGGCAGGGCATTAACAACTAGGAAAAAAAATAGGATGCTCTACAGGAATCACTCCATGTAAAATGAACAAACACAGTTGGGCATGGCTTTTAGACAAGTACCCCTCACAAAAATCACCAAATCCAGATACTTTGAGTACTTAACCAGCCAGCACACCTCCATTTTTAGCACAGAATATGTTGTCCAGATGGTGGCTGGTGGAGTGAAACAGTTTAGCGGCCACAGCCAAAATTTACCACCATTTCACAGATTTAACTGCCATCCTGTCCGTCTTTGACACACTGCCACTTTACAAAGGGCCAAACTGCTGCCTGATTAAAACTGCAGCTTCAACTGTTTCAGAATGTTTTTTTAAAAAAAGGAAAAGGATGCCAGCACATGCCCTAAACAGCACTTTCCTTCCATCAAACTTAAGTTTCTCATTGCCTGCTGTATTATTAATTTGTCTCAATCCAGGGCAATGATTCGCCCCTGCACTGCCTCAAACTGCTGCAGCGCTTCTTTCGGGGCTTTAAAAGACAAGCAGGCCAGCCAGGCATGCTCCGGCAGCTAGCTGGGCCTCTGCGCCAGATAAAAAAGGTGAGTTGTTCACATTCCTGCTTCATGCACAAACCAAACCCCCGATGTCATACACACACACACACACACACATTCAGTCCTTCTGCACAAATGTGTGTGTGCGTGTGTTTGTGTGTGGTCCTCCTGCCTCCTGTGTGTTGTTTTTTCTAACCTTTCTTAAACCAGGGGATTGAGAAAGTCACAGAATTGCTTACTTGTCACCCCAAACTCCTTTCCTGATTATAAACCAACCTGGAGTGTGCAACCGTGATCTCCATACTGCAATGGCAACAAAACACTATTTACTTCAACGTCAATCTGTTGAGAGGTGGCTATGTTAAGGCATCAACAAGCTTTCAGCTACACGCCCTTCAAAAGGAAAACAAACCAGGATGCAAAGCAACTGTAAAAACTAAATTGAAACAAAGAGGGCTGGTGCAATGACTGACAGGCATCTACTTTACGTAAGAGTGCATTTTTAAGCATAAATGTGGCCTGGAGGAGAGGTCATCTTTATGAGATCTTTCCTGGATTCATTTCAAACTCTGAGTGAACCTCTTAAAGATCTTCCTCACTCACTTCCTCACATTTAATGCCCTTCTGTGTATGGTTACTTTTTTTTTATCAATGCCAACTTGGTAACTTTCTTTTTGATTTTTTTTTTTTTTTTACAAGGAATTTCTTTTAGGATATAAGACATGCTCGTTCTTGTAACTTAGACATGCTTTCATGTCTAATTCTTTTCCAAAACATATAAAGCCTTTTATTACACAAGAATAAAGTGGCCTTGCTTTTAGTTTTAGGGAGGGTTTGACGGAGAAGACAGCATGCCAACTGAGCCCCACTACTACTATAAAAGGAATGTGATGGGGAAGGGAGGGCCACTGCAACACCAACATTATTAGCCTATCATCTTACCAAAAAGATAGGGAGGCTGAATGCACAGGCCAAACAAAAGCATATTAAAAAAAATAAGCCTGCTTACCCCACTCCAAAAATTCCAGGATATTTTTCTCTCTTCTGAGCGGTGAGTTGTTGCACTCATCGTACAGGCAGACCAGGATATCCAGCAGCGTTTCCACACTCAGGCACTGGCCATTAGACTTAGCTGGCCCGTCCAGGATCAGCTTCTCCAGCTTCTTCAAACGCACCTCTCCCGACATGATTATTCCGGCTTGTTGGGTTGTGAACTAATGATGATGGAGGAAGTGGGAAGGGAAATGAGCAAACACCTCCTCGGCCTGTTGGTTAGCGCAAAGGGGCCTGTAAAGAAGTTCTCTCACCTTGAATCTCTGCTTTGACTGTGCCTCGCAAAATAATAAAACTTTGAGTTGAGGGAAAGCCGGGGCTAATTCCTCGTCAAAACCGGCCTTCTCATGATCTCCCTCTCGAGATCTAGTATCTAAGAAGAGGAAAATACATGTGGCAATTCCCCATTTTATAAAACCTATCCCCACAGGGCATATACGAAAAGAAGTAGTCACAATTGCAGACCCTGGCTGCTCCGGGCCGGCTGATTTTGATGGAATCCCAACGTTAGCTGGCAGTTTTCTAGTCTTCTCTGTCTGGAAAATAGAAAAAATCCAGTCGATGCGGTTCAACAGACCCTTCTGTTTTGTTGTGGTATATATTTGGGATTCTCCATTCTTGCAGCAACCCAAAAATGCAAGACAGATCTGCAATGCTACAAAGCCCCAGCGCCCCTCCTCTGCTCCAGGAATGGAATGGCGACACAGGCTTAGCTAACAGGCTGCTAGGTTAGCTATTTAGCTAGCAAGCGAGCTAACGTTAACGTTACTTTTCTTCTTTCCCAAATGCCATCGCTGCTCCTTTTTTTCCAAGGAGCTGACATACAATATGCACAGCGTCAGCAAAGCTCAACTTAATTTGGCTCCTTTCGACTGTAACGTTACGGTTATTTTCATCCAACTGGAAAATATTCCCTTGTTTTCTCAACTCAATGCTGGCAGATATCTTTAAATCCCATTCTCCGTCCAGAAACCCAACGTCTCTTTAGTTTCTTCACAGTTCAAACCGACGGATAGTTCAGGAGTTCCAACAGTCCGTCATAAAGCCGTCAAAAATGCGGGTCCTTTTTGAAGGTTACACATGAGCTCGTTTCACGTCAAGAGGAAAGCTGTAGTCTAGTCTTGCTTATCCCAAATACGGGGCACAGCCTAAATTCCCCCTGTCCTTTCCTTTGCCTTGCCTACCTCCCCCGCCGGTCCGTCGCTTCTTGCCGTCTTTGCACAGTCAAGCTACCAGCAGCCTGCTCCCAGAGACTTTACACAGGAAAGACAACCAAGTAGACAGCGCTATAGGTACCGCCGCGCTGGATTATGGGTAAGTCGGGCCTTGTGGTAAATATGAATGGGATAAAAATTGACTCTTATCTCCCCGCGCTGTTTGTAAACATCGAAAAAAACACCGTACGCACCCTCTCAAAATATTTAACGTTTTTGTCACTGAATGCCGAATGGCTCAGCTTTAACACGATAAATTTAGTCACACTTCATGTGTCCAGTTTTGAGGAAAAATGTCCATTATGCCCAACTTTCACGCCTGCGCAGAACGCTAAATCCTTAACTCGGCCATCTTTGCTGCGCCATTGGCCGACTCCGTCCGTTTCTACACAGCCAGCAGCCTATCTCCTCGCGCTAGAGCATCCCTGTTTGCTGCTGCAGGCAAAATCCCAGATCATCATCATGGCGCCCGTCACAGCATCTGCTGTGCGGAAGGAGTGGAGGGGGTGAGGGTGGTTGTGTGGCGGTGGGGGCTGTCAATGAATGTTGTGAATGGAAACTGCCTGTCGGTGTGCTACGTGGTGCAGAGAGGACACGTTTTCTTCAGACTGGAATTACATTGACTGCTGTTCCTGTAACTGACTGTGAAAACCCTTAATTTATGGAGACGTACCCTCCCAGTGTTGTGGTCTGCGTCACTTTAACCTGTGCTGAGACGTTACATGTTGCAGTGGGCCACATTCACACAACCTTCAGACATGACAGTTTAACCCCTATGCGTGTGTAGGCTGCGTGTTTTGTTTGTTTGTTTCTTTGCCAAATTCTAACATTACAGGCCTATGGAAGTTCATGGCGACCTGGCAACAACTGACTCACGAACACTGTGTGTTTATGTGACAATTGTAGCCTATTGCATGCCTGTGCACTTCATGGTGACGTATGTGCACATAACTTGATGCCAGCAGGTCTTTGACTGTAGCTTAGGTGCCAAAGTTGTCACTGACATTAAAAAAATAACACAATAAAAGTGTAGTTATTATCCTTGTATTCACTGGCAGACTCAGAAGGGGGGCAGGGGGGGCAGTCGCCCCTCCCGGTGCCCTAATGTTAGGAAAAACGTCACAAAAGTGCCCTCCTGGATGCTTCTATGGGAGATATAATATGATGAGGTGCCTTCTCGAGCGCCCTTTCAGTGGACAAAACATGAAAGTGCCCTCCAGGTCGCCCTTCCAGTGCTGAACATGTGATAAAGTGTCTTCTAAGGTGCCCTTCCGGTGGACAAAAGGTGGATAAGTGTCTGACGACCTTTTGCATGCAGGCGCCCCACCACGTACAGTAAGTTCCCTTTTCACTTTTTTTGCCCCTGCCCGTCAAACATCCTGAGTCCGCCAGTGTGTGTTCTGCTTTTTCCATCTGTCACTGTCAAGGTGTGTGGAGTTTGTCCTGTGTTCTCCGTCCGGTGGACTGTTCTCACGGCGCGACAGAAGCTTAATGCTGAGAGCAAACTCTCTTAAATAAACACGCTTGAAGGTTAGAGTTCAAATTTGTGATGACCCCGAGCTCGGCTGTATCCTGCAGGCTGGGGGAGTGGGACTTGTCACATGCACGGATCCATAAATGAAAATTAGGCACAGATCAATACAGCAGACGGCTCGCACAGACATGGTTTCAATAAATCCAAGTGTTTTTTCTGTTCTAGTAAACCTGTCTGAGTGGCCACCACACCCACATTACTAACAATAAATTGTATGAAAATGAGATAAATGATGAAAGCACTGAGTAAAGACTGATATTTCACAGTATTGTCGCTCTTAAGACGGTTTTAACTCTAATCTCTGGTTGAGAAACGTCCCATCCCTTTGAAGTGAGGTGCTTATCGCCACTCAAAGTACATCAATTAATGATTAATGGCCTATAACAACTGAGTCTTAGAGGCAAGGCAGGCAGATATGGAGGCCCTGTGTTTTGTGTCTGCAAGCCACACAAAAGCAAAGACCAACACACAAGAAAAGCCTCCACATCTTTACTCCGAAAAGAAAGGCACAAAGAAGCACTGTGCTGAAATGAGCGCACACAAAGCAACTCAGCGTGCAAGATGTGTCTAATAAAAGTGATTTTGATGGTGATCAAGTGTAATTTGAAGCATAATGCTTTGGCGGGGCTGTTTATTAGAAACAGCCACACGACGGAGTGAATATTCTACAATGTGTAACCACTCTAAGATGATTGATGGCATTGGTTTGGAAATATATTGTGTGTAAAAGTACAACAGCATATAATAATAAACATTTTTGCCCCCTCCCTGTCTGTCACAATATTTATGGCGCTGCAGAATGTCGTCTTCTTAAAGGGAAAATGCTCAGCTCATTTAAGTCGAGATTAAAATTATAAGTTTGTACAAATTGGGTTTATTTGTGTTATTTCCTTGCACCTTTCCTTTTGTGTAACCACTTAGATATTTTGGATAAATCTGATGCATCATCGTCACTGAACCATTACTGTTTGGGATTGATGCGTTTTGATTTAGCTTTTGTTATGCACTTCTTTAATGTAAATTGTTTTTAGATGTTTATCACTCTGGGTGGATTAAAAAGTTATCTACACTCCTCATCAAGACTATACTGTATGTATATTTGACTGTTTTCGGACATTTTGACCTGACAAAGAGCCCATTTGTGTCCAACCGTTGTCTATTTAAATGCATGTATGTGTTGGATTCACTTAGGAGTTATTGGTGATCATGTCACAACAGTAAATAATGGAGGGTTTTATTGATATGTAACATATATAAAGTATACTGATTGACAGCTGGAAGACAAAAAAGGTCCACATGTTGCATCTCCAGTTATAGAATAAACTAAAATATAAACAGTATTTATTTTAGATGTCTTTCAAATACAATAAGGTAATATTTATGCAAGAACAATAGGCTATTTAAAAACCCAATAAAAGGAAATGGAAATGCATAGCCTAGTTAAATGTAATATAAACGAACCATAAAATACACCACAGATGCAGTAATAGGGAGTCTCAGTGCACAAATAAATCAACCTTCTGGTTATAAAAAGAAATAAGAGCGAATTCAGGGAGAAATTCATTTGGAAATGAGCTTTAAAGATAATCGATCCTAATCTTGATTGGTGTTTACTGCTTGTGAAAACGGAATTTGGCCCTTTTAAAGAAGAAACAAATTGTGACTTTACTTTCCAAAATAAAGCAGCGTAGATCATCTTTTTATGGCGGATGTTCCCTTTAAAGCTTCTGGCAGCTCATACTAGTGTAACCACAGCGCCCTCTTCTGTACAATATGTCTTCGTGCAAGTGTTACACTGTTAATGCTTGTTTGTTTTTGGTTTCTTGCAGGTTGGAGTAACTGCTAACTGTCAGGGTTACTGCAGCTGATATATATTGCAAATGTTCTTTTTTATTATTATTCTGTCTTTGTCCTTTTTAAGACCAACAGAAAGCAGAATATATTGGTTTGGTCGACTTGAGCAACGGTCATCCACCAGAAACTGCGACTTTGTCTGCATCTTTGTTGGGTTTTATCGGCCTGATCAGGTTCACTATGAGCATCCCTGCACACTGGAAGTCTCCCCCATGTCGCTCAATTAAAACTTAATGAAAATATTTATTGTTAGTCCTATCTAATCATGTCTGATCCTATTTGGTTTAGTCTACGCTGGGATTAAACCCTCCGTCTCTGCGCTGATTGAGCCGTCATTAGCTGTGCGAAATGCAATTAGACTGGCCTGCACTTTGTCTACATGTGGAGGTCATTGAGCAATAATTGTATTGTCCGTGCACAGGTCTAGCGCTTTCCCCTCTGACAGACTGATCGATGATTATTGGAAGTCGATGGATGGATTGGTCCACACTCGGAGTGCGTCTTAAAAAAGAGAGAAAAAGGATGTATGGGGCCATTAAAGTGCAAACTAGATCGGCTCGTTTCCTCAAATATTTGATATTAAGATAAAGCAGGTAGCGGCAGATCAGGAAGTCGCTGACAAAGGAGCCAATGTGAATAATGAGGAATTTGCTGACCACCAACACAAGTTCAATATTGACTTTTTGGAGCAGGCAGCAGCTCCCCGCGAGACTCCAACTGAGATGCGGATTTCTGCAATGAGTCCATGCCAAAGCACTGCGGCCTCCTCTTCCTCCTGAGAGGCTCTCTGCATTATGTATCTCATGTGAGCATTTACACCGGGCCTTCTACAAACAGCAGGTTCTGCCAGCAAAGAGGATTTCATGTTTCACAAATGGAAGGGAATGACCCATAATTTGGACTGCTTTTGAATGCAAATGTCTGGATGTTAATTAACACCTGTGTTGTTGATTGTGGGAGCTTGTTGGCCTTTGATTGAAAAGAAATGGCACCTCAGAGCATCAGATGTAGCTTTGAACTGGGAAACTTGTCTTTGATTGGCATGGGAAGGAAGAAAGACTGAGAAATATCACACAAAGGCCATCTTAATTTCCCGAATTAGGGGTTGTAATGTGAGGGAGAGAGGTTGCCAAAGGTCTATGCATTTCTGGCTCTGGACAACAGGCACTTAGCCCTGGTCTCTGGCTGGTCTCTGGCTGGACTGGACAACGGATGTGCTCTGAAATTACATGTCTGCACTAATGTTTCTGACATCAGGCCATCTGATAGACCAGGATGGACCAAACCTGCGGGCTTAGAGGCAGAAGGCTTTGTGTTTTTTACTGTTCATGTTGTGAATATACTCCCAAAATACAAAAATACACAATTAAGTGAATTTCTCTAAACTGTATGAAACTGAGACATTATACACTGACAACTGCGTGTTGTAATACAGTAAACATACAAACCATGTTGACTCATTTACAATATTTTCTCATAATAAGCAATGTCTTTCGCAATTTAAGTTATTTTTTCAGTACTAATTTCATTAAAAATAGTGTACAGTAATAATATATATATACATATATATATATGCAATGCCAATTAACATAGTTTTTTTCAGTACTAATTTCATTAAAGAAAAAAAATAGTATAAAGTGTCCAAATGTCAATTGATCTGTGTTAAAATTAAACCCAATATGAACTCAGTGGCCATACTACATATGCACAGTGCAAAGTGTCAGTACAAATTTAATTAATTTATTCAATTGTACATAAAAAGCTGCAAAATTTCATTTAAAAAAGTAACAAAAGAGGAAATCTTGCTAAGTATTTGCAATAAAATTGCAAATAATTGACTCAAAACACAAATGCTACAGCATCAGGATCATAGTGATCAGTTATTATGGATCTGAACAAATGTTATAAGACTTTGGATATTTTTAAGATCCGTTGTTTCATCGTGACATGTATCTGCACTGCATCCTGTGTTTGCACCACACATGGATGGTGTCCTGTGGTATCATGTCTACAGCACTAATTAATAATTTGTCTTGCTTGTAGGCTGCAGGCTCTAGCTGAAGCGAGTGGGTCTGGCAGTCATCTGTCATTTGCTCTTCCTGTGTGCCCCTTCAGTCTGTCTGACATCTCTAAGCAAACACGGGCCAATACACAACCACAGGCAGGGTCCTCCGGGCAGCCAGTGCGAGCACCCCTCTTCTAATGTTTGTGTGACAAAAAAGGCAAGGCAAATCCTTGCAATGGAATCAGATAATCACCAACCTGTGAAGAGCCTGCCCCAATCCACATCCACGCCGGCCCCCCGGCCCCTGGATTAACTGTCTGTTTGGCTAATAATTTTAATCTGCTGGCGAGGGCCAAGAATGGGTGACAGGGCTCGGAATAAACATCTAATCCTCTCGTCCCCCTCCCACTCCCTCAGTGCTCTGCACCACTTCCTCCACGACTCCCTGTTATACACTCGTTCTTATATGAACAGACAGGAGCGAGTGCCGTCATCAGTCCTGATCCCTGTCCACCGTTTTCACGACAAAATTACTTTCCAGCAAACCAGACTGAAAGAAGGCCGCCGTGTGACAGACTGTTGCCAGACTGTCCCGGTCTGACATCGTCCAGTGGAATGTACACGTCAGGGTGTGGGGTGTGTGTAGACAAGGGTGCCACTGAAGAGGGGGCACTTGAGGTTCACAGGGTCAAGAGATGTCTGTCTGGGACGCATGTGTAGCAGCAGAGAAAACACTTCAGACTGGACCGGGGAGACAAGCTTCTTAATTCTGGAGAAACAATTGACTTTAATTGAATAGAGGAGAATTTTTTTTCAGCCATGTGAAATAAACACTGGCTATGAGTGCACATACAGTAACAACTCAGATGTTTTTAATTTAATGGAAGTGGCAGCAAGTCTTCCATGAGTAGCCTAATGACTTAACTGTTGGCTAGACAGATGTGGGTTTATAAATGCAATAGTTACACTTGTAGTTAATTATGTTTTGTGTCAACAGACAGTGTTTTAAATGCATTTTGGGTTTCCCCTTGAAAGTTCTTCATATTATAGTAAAAAAAAGTATGAAAGGACTTTTTAACCATCATGCCACCTTTCAAAAAAATATAGCTGAAACAAACAGTTAAGCAAATAAAATGCACTCATTGTGTGTTTTGATTGATTCTCTTCACTCAAGGTGAATCTAAGTTACCTTATTTATTTACGCCAAAAAGAACGGATTTTAAACCCCCATTCTGACATCAAATACAACACAGGCCATCAACAATAAGCTTTGGTGGAACTTCGGTGAAATTAGGCCTCCACAATACGGATTGCACTGGAGTCTAATTGTTGCTGTTTGAAGTATGGCCACTTAGATATCCTGTTTAGGATGGGGCTGTATTGTCGCACCTTTGTTCTGATAAGGGTCCCTGCCCCCATTGACAAAGTGCGAAGGACTGGGAGGGCCGCACCAATATAAGGGGCCACAGGAGTGTCAGAGGAACACTGTGTATCTCTGGGTTACTTGTGCTACTGTGCTGCTGTTTAACGCACTCAAGTTTGTACTCATGGATTTCCTCCGCGCTTGCATCCTTTGCTCCGCTCTCTTCGGTCTCTCCAAGGCTTTTACGTATGAGGATATGAAGGACGCGCTGCTGCAGAAACTTGGTGTGGATGAGATTCCAAAGATTCATAAGAGGGACTTGGAGAATCTGGTTATTCCGGCGCATATCCGAAACAAGTACTTGTCCATGCTGAAGCTGCACCACAGCAGGAGACGCAGATCTCTGCCAAGCCTGGCGGGCATCCTGAGGGGAATCCCTGGTAATGCAGGTAAAGACCTTCCCTGGTTTTAGGATATATGACATATATCTTAGAAATTCACCTGCTAATAGTTTTGACACAGACGCCAGATGAAGTAGGAATAATTATTTCCCGTGCGTAAATATGTCACTTGGTGCAGAGACTATTTTACGCACCGAATTGCTTTTGACAAACAGCCATTTTAACCGACTTGTGCGAAAGAATAATCTAAAATTCTTGAAATGCTCTGTGCTTTAGATATTTCCGGGGAGTATGTGTATTCTGACACCACTCGGCATCGCATGGTGTTCGACATGGAAGCGAGGATCCCGGATAACAGCGAGGTGACCATGGCGGAACTGAAGCTCTACCAGCGCGCTTCCTTCCATAAACGTTTCGCGGTGGAGAGGAAGACCCACCGGCCCGTCAACAACGCCCGGGTCAGCATCTACTGGGTGGAAGTGCTGCCAAACGGATCCAACCGGACATCGCTGGTCGATTCACGGTAAGGGATCATTTAGGGGCAATTAGTGGGCGCCACCATCACGGCGTCGCTATCTTAATAATAATTAAATGGTATTCTGCTTCGGGACATTTCCGTTTTTAATTAATCGCCCTTATCTCTCGTGGTCACAGGTTGATCCCCATTCACGAGACCGGCTGGAAAAGCTTTGATGTGACCCAGGCGGTGCATTATTGGTCCAAGACCCAGCAGCAGACACCTATGCACCTGGAGGTGTGGATCGAGGGCGAGAGACCTGGCAGCTACGCGGCAGAGATGGCCAAGAGTGTGCGCTTTACCACCCAGGAGCAGACGGACAACACCTTGGGAAAGCCCGAGCTCATCCTCTACACACTCAACCTCGAAGAGTACGGGTAAGGGCGCGAGCTTTTGATATACAGGATATTGTATCAGTGTGACAATTAGCCCATATCCTCTTTTTTTTTTACCATTTGCATTCATTAGTAGATTTGTAGTAGTGTGACAAAAGGGTGTCAGTTTATTCATTCTCATGGTTTGGGGAAATGTAGCAGCTAGTGGGCAACTGAATGCTTTGAAACGGGCGAGGGTCCAATTAGTTCAGGTGTTTTTTCACATATTAACAATTCAGATCCTAAGTGGATTTCACAGTTCTGGCTTTTAAATAGTTCTTAAAAGATTCACCCTTTAAAAAAACAGTAAACATCATGACTGGATAAATATGTCTAGCAGGGGTGTAGCTGAGAGATTCTGGGCCTCTCTTGGCCCCCCTGGGCCCCTCTGTCACAGTAGTCATCTAATTTTTCTCATCCTTTCTTTTTACAGTTCTCGTGGCGACTGTGATGTCAACCAAAACAAAGACACCTGCTGCAGGGAACAGTNNNNGTACTTCATCAACTTCCGCGCTCTCACCTGGACGCAGTACTGGATCATCGAGCCAGCGGGCTACCAGGCCTTCAGGTGCACCGGAGGCTGCAAGCAGCCCAAGCGCAACTATGGCTACGGGGAGAGGCGATGCACGGCAGCAGAGAGCGCGCCGTTACCCATCATGTACCTGGTGAAGAAGGGGGACTACACCGAGATAGAAGTGGCTGAATTCCCTAATATGATTGTGGAGAGGTGTGCATGCACAATGGACAATGTCTCCATAGTATGAAGTCATGGAAACAGCTATAGTATTTAATGGGTTTGAACAGCACGTCTAGTACTTTTAATTTAAATGGACATTTATTGGGAGTTTCACACACAAAAGGCAGTCCCGCTGCTATCAAGCTCCGTCTCATTCCACAAGCACTTTTATATTATTTTGTACATTTTGAGATCTTTTTTATCTGAATTTGTGTGAGTTGTGTGAAATCTGCAGCGATCATTCAAATTCTGTCACATGTGTTATATTTTTCGAGCTGTACATAATATCGATGAGTTTATGTTTGGAAAATAAAATATTTTGTTTCACTAAAGAGTTCCTGCTCTTGGCTCTTCCCTGCTGTCGAGCGTGGCTGTCTGGTCTCATTCACATTCATGATCACATTAACATGCAGCGACACACAGCTGCCTCCTCTTTCACCGCTTTATTTACACTTATAGGAAATTGTGGAGCAGAGCAAATAATTTCCCTAATGACTTCTAACATTTGTTACACAGAGGGGACCCTGTTGTTGACAATGACGGTCCAACCTACTTGTAATTCTTTATTGACAGTGGGAAGGAGCTACACGGCCACATACAGAGAAACGTGAAGTCAATTCACATTAAGCTCCTCGTGTGTTTACATCAGACTTAGACCGCGCCAGAGGTTGGTAATCAGGGCCAATACCTAACGCACTGTTTGCTGTCTGAGTGGGAGGTCTTGTCATTCACTAATATGCTGCTGATGGAGGTAAACACGCTGCCCTGCCAAAGACAAGCAGCTGTCTGTCTGGGAGGGAAGTGGATTCCCATCATGCACCTCCAGCAACGCCGGGAGGCAGAAGAAACACAGGTAGTGCTGTAAAGAATGAATGTCATACTTACTTACAACTACTACTTAGTAGTAGTAAACCACCTTAAAGGTTTTCATTTTGACGCTGATCAATGAAAAAAACAAAACATAAGGATCAAAATGAAAACATTGCTTTGAAAAGTGATGTAAATTTATTACTAAATACATCACAAAAATTCATATCTGACTATTCATCTCATAACTTCTGCAGCTAGTTATATAAAATACTAGTTAAATGTAAATCACTTAAATATATATAATGTACAGTCAGGTATTTTTTAAAATTCATTGTAGTATATATACACCAGTATTTTTAGTATAAAAACACCTGTATCAGTAGAATGAATGCATATGTTTTAATAGTATAGACACCTGTACCTGTAGTATGATTACATTAACAGGGTTTCCCAGTCCGGGCATGAGTGTGTTCACACAAAAGGGTCAGGGAGTTGAACATAGGACCAACTGTTAACATGGACACGTCTCCTGTCAGCAGAGCAGCATGTTTCACAAACGAAGAGGAAACAGTTAAAGCTGCCAGACACGAGAAAGACAGCCGGCGAAAAAATCACCAACTGTATGATTACGTAAGGCTTTTAATATCACTGCAAAGAGTATAAACAAATACCAGGCAGCAGAGGGAGTTAAAAGAGAGACAGATCCACCTGACAAAAAGCTCTAGTTGGATTTTTACTCACTGCTGTGTGACTTTTGGAGCACAAAGCTCTTCCTCAGCCCGCTTCTTATTTTTAGCCACAAATAAGCCAATTTTACTTTCGCGGTTTAGATTTCTTATGAAATATTTTCATGGTGTCATTACAAGCCGCTCTTGAAAATTACTCACATGAGGCTCATTAAGTTGCTGCTTAGATACATTCTTATGGCAACGATGACAACATTAGACTTTCAGTCAAACGGACTTTGGAGCAAATAAAAAGCAGGCTCACTGTGCCCCCCCCCATCTAATGCTTACCATGTTCACCATCTCGTGTGTTGGCATGCTTGCATTGTCTTTGTAGCAGTAAACACAGAGCTCAGCGGAAACTACTGGATTAGTTTAGCAGGTATTTAATCATTTACAGGCTATTTTTGATCCTATGATGGAGCTACATTATATGTCAGGGGGAGTGAATGTATCACAATTCATTCTCTGCGGGGCCACATTAACGTCTCAACCAAATTTTCACAGCAATCCATTCAACATTTGTCAAGGGGAGTTGAAGGCTTGTGAGAGTTCAGTGTCAAATAAAAAGTGACAGAAAAAAAAATGGGAGGAAAAGTTGGTGAGAGAAGCCTGTGATTTGTGAGATTATATTTCTTTTCAGCCCAGGGGTCTGCAGCCTGTGGCTTTTGAGCCTCATGTAGCTCTGCAGTGGCTCTCTGTGGGAATGACAAAAAATTACAGAGAAATGAATTACGGTTATATTTTTTAACATTATCATTGCTGTGAGGCCAAGCAGTGTTTTTTTTAACTTGCATATTCTGGATGTGTCTCTGCTCCAACACACCTGATTCAAATGAATGGCTAGTTATCAGACCTCAGCAGAGCTTC
>JAPZDX010000010.1:3797053-3808172 GCA_029783625.1 Naso annulatus | reverse complement strand
AAACAAAACATCTGCCGAGTTGGCAAAATGTTTGTGGTTCCTGATATTATAAACACGAGCATTTCTTTCTTAAAAGCAGGTCATTTAAAAGTGTTGGAAAAAAAAAAAAAAGATAAAATATACAACCAAAGAAATAAGCACATAATTGAATGAGACTGAACCCACGTTGTACATGTGTGTATAGATATATAAAGCTTCAGTTAGGCTTGTTGCCTGGTCTACTCTCTGATGTGGAATGTTGTTGCTCCATATCACTTTAGTCTTCAGCTGGTGGGTTTGAGATTATTAAAAGTAGGTTCTAAGAAAAGAAAGTCAAAAAACGGGGTGGTGGGATGTTCCGTGGCTAGCGGCGGGTCTCACTGTCAGCTACCAGTTCGTTAGAACAAGTGTCTTAGTAATAACCGGGCTGATACTGCTGGCTCCACGGCTTGTGGTTCCAGAACTGCACAAAACAGAGACAGGAAATGCATTCATTTTATTATTTCGTCATTATTTAGTTGCTTTTGTCTGGTTAAAGTTATTTTGTTGAAGAGTTACAGGCAGGAACTCGAAGAATTGTGAGGAGTTGTCCCTTTATGGATGATCTAACATCTGAGTGGATATCAAAAAGCTCTGATGTAAAAATGTCAGTTTGTTTATTTTAGTGGAGTTGATATTAAATAGCAGAAAATACTGTCCCGCTTTTTTAAAAATAAAGTTTCAAAACTGCAGGACAGAAAAAAAATAAAAATCCATGAAGTCTCAGTCAACTCAGAACTTTTGTATTGCTGGAGTTTAGGTAAAAGTAAATGTAATTTTAACAGCATTTTATTTTGAAGATTTGCCTTTAGAATAAAATTATTTTGTCCTTGCATTCTAGCAGTGTTTCTTTTAACATACAAAGAAGAAGAATAATACATAAAGGCACTTCAAACATTGCTTTGATGGGTCAAAATAAGACCAGATTTTTAAGAGAATATTAAAAACTACTTTGAATGAGAACAGCAACGTAACTTGTTTAAAAATAACACAGCTAAATCACTTCCCAGCTAGATTCCACTTACACATTTGCTAATGAGAAGTCACAGGGACTGAACTGGTTTTTATCTAATATTGAAGTAAAATTTGGAACTTAAACTTTGTGTGCAAATAGACCGCATCTCAAATGCAGAGATACTGACCCCTTGCTGCCAGCTCTGGTTGAAAGCTTGAGCCTTGTCCATGCCATTTCTGTTGCCAAAACTGCCGCTGTTCCTGTTGTTACCAAAGTTGCCATTCTTATTGCCAAAGTTGCCACGGTTACCACCTCTCTGATGAAACTGGATGGATGGACAAAGGCAGGAAAATTAAGAACAAGCAGTGGCCCACAAGCTTGAATACCCATCAACAGATTACTATAAATACAATTATTAGCCATTATTGGAGCTTGAAAACATGTTTTAGGTAAATGGTAAATGTCAAAATATTTATATATTAATGTTATAATATTACAAATGTTTAATTTAAAACCTTTCAAGACATTTACTTTTGCAACTGGACAAAAGGATGTTTGATGGTGTCATTATTGAACCCACCTGGCCGGGATGTCCCCTGTTTCCACCACGGTTCATGTTGCCTCCACCTCCTCTGTTCATGTTCCCCCTGTGCACCGGGCCTCCTCTGTTCATGGGCCCCCCTCTGGGTCCCATGTTACCCCTCATTGGGCCACCCCTGGGGGATCCGCCCAAACTGGGAATGGGGCCACCGCCACGGCTGAAATTTCCACGGTTGTGGAACCCTCCTCTGAAGGCGGGGGGAGGCAGGAAACCGCGAGGTGGACGACTGAAGCCGCCGCGAGGGCCAGGAGCTGTTAAAGCACAGAAACAGTACAAGTTATGATCAATTTGTTGTAATTGTTAAAAATTCTAACCTACATGATACGAAGAAAATGTTCTACTAAAATTAAATAAATT
Source organism: Naso annulatus (assembly GCA_029783625.1). NCBI lineage: Eukaryota > Metazoa > Chordata > Actinopteri > Acanthuriformes > Acanthuridae > Naso > Naso annulatus. The sequence continues at coordinate 3,806,241 of JAPZDX010000010.1, read as the reverse complement.
CAGCCTGGCATGCTAAAACTAATTTGTAAATGTGATTTGGCGTTGGACAGTTTATTTTTGATTTCCAGGGGCTCTTCATTAACTAGCTCTGACCAAAATGCCTCTGGACATTTGTATACACCTGCAACTCATCAGAGCAGTGACACGTGACATGTGACTTTTTAAATAAGGAATGGCTATGCTCCTCTGTAAATTAGCAAATCAATCCTGCCCTATATAAAATTTAATAATTGTTACTGGCATGACATGGACCAGAATGGGTCGAAATCTTAGTAGGAGTGGGTGCAGATCCATCTGCCAAAGTGAAAAAACCATGAGCTCAACCGGTTGGTCTGTTTCCCGGACTATCATTTCTTCAACACCAAAATGTCAATCGTACCTCCTCTGAAGCTGCCTCTATTCTGGAAGCCTCCGCGGCCACCACCTCTCTGTCCAGGTCCACCGCCACGGCCAAACTGGTTTTTGCCTCCACGACCGCCACCACGCTGGCCACCACCTCTTTTTGGTGTTGTGCTTCCCTGGTTGGGTTTCTTCTCAGCTGGCAAAGCGGTCTTGCTTTCCTCTTTGTACTGTTCCAGCAGCTTGGCTGCCTCCTCCTTCTGCAGCTCCGCATAGATGACCTCACTGAAACTCTCTCCCTCCTCAGGCAGAGAGTAGAAGCCTGTAATGGAAATGAAATTTTTTAAAACACACCAACACGATGATGGGGGAAGCATCAAGAGAAAAGATCTGATTGAAAAGGAAACCCAGACGAAATTTCGACTTCTGAGTGTACTTTATGACCCAAACATCTTTTTTTTTTTACCTTTCATTTTAAGGACAGCGTGCTCGGGCACCTCCTTGCCATCACTCTCAACCTTCTGCTGGACTCGTTGCTTGTAGTCTTCATCAGAGGGGCAGACCACCACAGCCTTGCGCTGGAAGCCAGCAAACAAGCACATCTTCCTTTTCTGGCCTGGGGCTGACAGGTTAGTCTGGAGGAGAGAAGAAAGAGGCTCAGTTATGCTGCGATTTATGTTTGATTGCACAGTTACATGTGTGTAATACTGGCAGATGATGTGATCAGATTCAGTGCCAGCCCCTTACATGATCCAGGATGTAGTTCCTCTTCTTGCGGGCAGCGATCTCAATAAACTTTCCCAAGAAAAGCGGTGCTCTCTGGGAAATGGCAGTCAGTTTTGTGATGTCCTTGGACTGGCGTTTCAGACTGTTGATCTGTGTTCGTCGACAGGAGAAACGGTGAGACATAGACCGTGCAATGTCCACATTTTCCAAGGCTAACACAAACAACTGTTTGTAGAAAACACAACTGTATCTGTACTGACCATCATCTTGTCCACAATGGTGTCACTGCCCAGGATGTAATATTTCCCAGGGTTCTCCTGGACATGGTTCTTCACCCAAGTAGTCTTCCCTGACCCTGGCAGGCCGACCATCACTACGATCTACATAACACGAAAGGCAAAGAAATAAAGACAAAAAGTTTAATTTGAACACTTATTAATGTTACAATTTTGAATTTCAATTTAGAACATCTAGAGAAAATCTACACATAGATTACTGCATGACTAATTAAATGAGTATCTACACATTACTGCGCTTACCTCGCAGTCAGCCTTGGTCTGTGGCCCCTTGAGACCCCGGACTCGATCTTCTACAGGGATCTGCTGCAGGAAGGTGTAGTCTTGTGGCTGAGGGAAGTATGGAGTCTCCATCTGGCCAAAGTTGAACTCCACAGCACAATTGTGGCAGATGATGTGGGGGAAAAGGGCCTGGCCGTTCAAGGTGTCCTTGTTGAACTGAAAAGCGACGGCTGGTTCCCCGCCATTCTTCGAGAAGGACAACACGACCTCCTCACCCTCAAAGTCCTGAGCAAAGAAAGCAAAACGCAGAGTTGTGTCTGGTGTGATAAAGACTAAGTTCTGAAATGAGGAAAATATACATTAGTCATAACACTCATCATAAGCCCCTTTTAATGACCCCTTTAACCCGCCTCCCTATTCCATATAAACAGCACAGACATGGGAAGGGGGGCTGACTTTCTCCACCAATAACCTGCCCTTGAAGGGTCGGATATCAGCTTGATTTTCATCTTTTTAAATGCACTGATGACAAATGAGCGGCATTCATGTCTTACAATAAGGCAGCAGATGACATCATTCTCCTCAAAGGTTTCTCCAAAGTCCTCTGTCACACAGTTGGTGGTCTTCTTGCCTTTCCCAGAGTACGCGTAAGAGTGTTCCTCCTCACCTAAGCGGTAATGGGAGAATACATCAATTGACAAAAACTATTTGTGACAGCTAGCAGATGGAATAATGCTGAATTAACACATCAAGTCTCAGTCACTGGGACTCTGTAATGGTGTGTGTATCATCTTTTGGCAGAAGGCCAACCACCATTACCATGATGCAGTCCGAGCTGGAGCCATTTTACATTAACATGTCATACTGCCTATTGACCACTAGAGGGACCTCTTGAGAGAGAGGCTGCCTTTCCTAGAGGCTTACAGCAGGCTTACATACAATCACTTGTTTGTTTTGGCAAAAATTAAAACAACAAAACATTTTCTTGCAGACGTCCAATAGCGCAGTGCATTGTTAAGTCCATCCATAACACTGTGCAGTATTTTGAGCCCTACAGTATTTTGCATAAATGACTCATAGCAACTGGCTGCACTGGCCTGGTCACCATTTTGTGTATCAACAGCCATTTTCACATGCATATTTCCGCAGGATCAGGTCTGGACATTGTTTTAGAGTTAGAAGCCCATTTACATTGCTCGATGCTACCTTCCAGAGCCATGACCCGTTCTGTTCACACATGGGATATACTGCACATTTAGCAAACTGAGCACCAGGGCGCCTGTGGGGCAAATCCCAAGCAAATGATTTGGAGATTTGCTTTGACACAAATTGTTTTCCTGGGTGACATAAGCACAATCTGTGGGTAGCAACACATATATGAGAGGGGCTAAAGAGGTTGTGAAATCCCTGTAGTGTTACTACAGAAACTCAAAACAGACTAAAATTTTAAGTAACAAGTAGATTCCACCAATGAGTGGAACGAACATCACCACAGGTAAATTAAAGAGCCAGCTGGACTCAGCACGTTATTTCGCTGATTCTCAATGCCTGAATCAAACAGCCAGCACTGCAAAAAAGACGGGAGAGCCAATTATAGAAATATATAAATAAACACACTAACCAAGGAGCAGGGTGCCAGTGGCCAGAGACCAGCCGACCTGCACATCATGAATGTCCGTGTTCTTGCCGGAAATATGCTTCACGGGAATTTTCTCTGTAATCTGTTGACATAAAACAAAACACATGAACAAAATTAATCAGGAGTCATTTTGAATAGCTCAATGCCTCTCTTAATTTTACACACAGTTGATCAGTGCTATTTTAAGTTAGACATAGACCTATAAACATCCGGGGATGCGAGAACAAGAGAAGTGTGACGTTTTCAATTTATACAACGGCAAAAGGCTTCAGTTGTCTCTTCTGTAACCATATTTTACACTAATGATAGAACAACAAGGAAGTGGTTATTCTCTGCTCTCCTTTACTGATGTGTTACTTTGTTCTGTTATTTTTTTTCTTTTATTTACACTACATTAAGCTGTAATAACACATTTTCTTTTTCAAAGGGAGACACTTTATAAGCCCCTCAGGGTTTGTCTTCGTTGCACATGTTGATATGATGGACTATGAGTTTGTGTATGATTTTTTTGTGTGTGTGTGTGTGCTAAAAGGATTAAAAAAAAAAAAAAAAAAAAAAAAAAAAGGCTTTGTGACTGAATGTAATACTGAGCTGGGGGGAAAGTGAGTGAGTGAGTCTAAACTGCCATATGTAGCCCCTGGTGGCAGTCTGTATGCCGTTAAAAACATAATGGTACGAGGGTAAGAGTAATTTTCAGTGCACAACAGGTCCGCATCAGTCCTGTACCTTCATCTCAAAGCAGGCTTTGCCTTTGTTCACACCGTAGGTGGCCTTGCCTCCGGACCACAGGTAAGCAAAACTCTCCATAGTGAGTGATGAGGCACTGTAACGGTCTCGTGACACCTTGAAGTGGAGGTCGCAGTTGTCTAAAAGGGGAGGAAAAAAAAAAAAAAGGAATAATAATTTTAAGATGCAGTTTAAAAAAAAGACACTGTGGGTAATGAAAGCCCAAAATGTAATTTTTGAACATTACAATCACTTACAGGCATCCAGGCAGACTTTTGTGTCATCAATCTCCTCATCTTCTTCCTCCAGAGGGGGCACAGGAGACTTAAATGAGGCCCTGAAAAGAGATACCAACCAGTCAATTACAGGATTCATGTCAGTGAGACTGCATGGAACATTTCTTGGGTACCACTTGCTGAAAAATATTTGGGGAGATAAATGGAAAGACAACCTGGGGAACATGATACAAAGCAGAGACAGTAAATAAGGCAAGTGAGCCTCCAAACTTTGTCAACAGTCAGTTGTATTTTGCGCCTTGGCAGACAACACTTACCTTGTGGTATCCAGCGAAATCTACAACGTGAGAGATACACAGACAGAAAGCACCTCTGCTAGCCTTAACATGAAAGGACAGCCATTGGTGGAAGTGATCAAATCAAAGCAGACCTCTCCCCCTTGAGATCAGTGTGTTTATGATCTCCAGGATTGCTGTGGGGTCAGTCGAAGCGATGGCGGGTGCAGTTATATTTAACCTCCTACGTGTGGAATTCTAAATGAAAAGGTCACAACTAACTCTCTGTTCCGTGTAGCTGTGTTACTATGCAGTGAAAGTTGTCACCATGCTTAGCTGCTTAAAATGAGCAATCAAAGTGTACTGAGAGCTACAGCAACTTACCAAGTCTGTAGCTTGAGATTAGGTTCCTATAATGTTTTAGAGAATGTCAACATGCCACTGGCGTAAGCATTGTTCCACTTAAAGCACTGATCTAAGTCCAGTGGAGCAGAGTAATCATCTAGTAGGGGGGAAAAAAGATTTGGTTCAACATCCCATTCTCATCATTTGCAGCAGTCTTAACATCTCCAGAGACATCTGTCGTCTCATTTGTCCTCAATGAGCCTTGAGAGCTGTACCAATAGTTGCAGGGGGGGGGGGATTTGTTGTGGCTCGGGACAACATACTGACGGAGCTGGAGCATATGGGCAAAGCCGTGAAACAGTGGGACACATGCTGGCTGCTGCTCTGGAGGCCTGTGGCTGCCTGGGGCCACTGGTTTCATACCAGGGAGATTAAAGCTCTACATAATCGTCGAGGGTAACATTATGGTAATGATAAACAAGGGGAAAACTGTATATTTAATTGGCACTTAAAGTGACTATGAGGAACTTTCAGTTTTTGGTTGTTTTTTTTTTTCCCCTTCAGTTTCTAGCGACCCCTTTGGACAAAAGCGGCATACTGTCCTGAAGATCTTTGCTAGCATGTGCCAGACAGGCAGAATTTGGTGTAACACCGGCAATATGTGCATTTGTTTTAGAAGCAAGTGAAAGAGAGACTGCAGGATGAATTGCGATGAGGTAATGTAGTTACATGTGACGAAGAAACAAGTTATAAGCCAGTTGTGTGGTAGAAATTCCCCCAGAGACTTCTCTCTATTTTCTGTAGGCTAACATTACACAGCCATTTGCATTAAAGTGCAAACTAACAGCTGTAGCCATAGAATATAATTACATTACTGTCATTGCACAGAACAATGAAATTTAAATCATTTCCTCTGACGTTAGGGGGGCATTCAGTCTTTTCGCTAAGGGTCTCGTTTGCTGTTACAGGAAATTTATAAACATCAGAGGAATCATGAGACTGTTTCATAGATACTTAAAAGTTCCTCGTGGTCACTTTAATGGACATTTGAAAAAAAAAGAAAAGACTGACTGAGTAGAAGGGGAAAAGCAATGAAAGAGGCAGCAATACCATCATGTTCCAAGAATTATGCCAACCTGAACATTCATAAGAACTCCCTCACTTTTCCCAAAAGTTAAAAAAAAAAAAAGGGCTGTATCAAAGTGATTATATTTTCCGCCAGCTGATCCTTACAATATGTCAACAGCGCAATGAAAACAAAACACTGACCAAGAAGTAGGTACATGTATGCACATACAAACACTCACAAACACCCACACATACCATGCATGATGTCACCTGCGCAGGGGTAGAAAAAGAGCCTTGCAAACCCTCACACACACACTCCCACTTTCAAACCATGATAACACACACACACACACACACACATACACACCAGACATGATACATGAGACAGAAATAGCATTTTGACGTCATACAACCAAACAAAACGAAAAAAAAAGAAAAAGAAAAGAGAGAAAGAAAGAAAAAAAAAGACCATTGCGAGGCAAAACGATGGACGATCAATAGCGAGCTCCTCCGTGGACGTTCCAAACACTTTGGGAATTTTGCTACATCCTTGTGTGCTACCCTGCAGCAGTGGACCCGTCTTCCCACGCCTCTCTGCTACTCCTCCCCACCCTCCCCCCTTCATTCAAAAGTGCACATCTGCTACTTTCCTCTGGGTTTGTTCTCTTTGAGCAGCCTTGTTTCACCTTGAGGACACAATGGGCTTTCCAAAACAATACGTGGCATGAGGAACAGATGTGGAAAATTCATAGAGACTTGATAGTTGCACTTCTGCTACAGAATGCAGTTCATTAATGACACAAATGTTGAGTGGGCACTGTAAAAGATCAATGGTAAGGCTCTTTAAGTAGTCAGGGATGACCCTCCAAACATGTGTGTGAAAGTAAGGTTATTAATAAATAGTAGAGTAGTAGGTTTTCCTCTTGCTAGATATATGCATCGGCACTTAAAGCCAATACAGTTCAACAAAGCTATGGATGGCGCTTCAGGGATGCTGAAGGCCACTTTTGCTCTGTCCCATCCTTACCAGCTGTATTTGTTCTCTTCAATAAATTCAAAGTAGCCCCTTCCATGTTCCTCCCGGCGTCTCTTAACACCCTTCTTATTCTTCTGATCAGCATTCGTGTCTTTGTCCGCATCCCCTTTGAAAATAGAACAAAGATATAGAATGAGGTGCTCCTTTTTAAGTGAGAGAGAGGTCGGACTGGCAGTGGGGTGCTAGCCCACAAAGCCCGTTCATTAGTTACATTATGTCGACCATAATTATCAGTATTAAAAAAGGTAACTGAGAGGTAACACCTCATGATTACACTGAAACAACACAATCATACTTCATTAATTGTAGCAGCCTCAATGACCAGAGAGTGATTATGAAATAAACTGGTCCAAAGGAACATTGTGAACAGTATTTGCTGGGGCTGGAAAAATAAGTTTCTGCAAAGCAAAGGGACATAAAGCCTGCAATGGGCTCGGAATACTGTTTTCAATGAGATTCAGATATAAATATATTTCATTAAGATGACTAGTCTACTGTGGTCTGGGACAAATGCATCATGCAAGGAAATGGGGAGGCCTACATAGACCTGAAATGAACCCCTTCCCCTACCTTATCCCCAAATGACCTAAGAGGCTATTCATTGTAGACTCATGTTTTCTAAGCTCATTCCATCCAGATGACACTTTCTATTCAAACCACATACAAATTAACCCTGTGCTACACAAGCACTTCAGCGCCTGCCTTTTCTCCCGCACAGCTTTGGGTCAGCTAGTTCAGGAGTTCCCAGTCCGTTTGAGGTCATACACTCTTGTGACGACATTTATTCTAAACATTTCCAAGGATAACGAAAGACGAGTGTAATTACTATTACCGTCAAAACTGGCAATTTGTCCATTCTGAGTAAACCTACTTAACGTATCAATAGTGTTATTTTAACATTACATCATTTTTTAAAAGTACGGCTAAATTATAATGTGATTTATATATTTTTTTATGGCCACAGCATTAAGATAATCGTCATTGTGGGAACCACTGAACTAGCTAACCGGCTGATCAGCTAGTTAGCGCTGCATCACAGACAAAGAAAATTATGTTAGCTTGCAGGCTAACACGCTAACGAAGCGAAACGAAAAGCCTAAGCTCAGTTACCAGCTTATCTTCACTTCATTCGCTTACAAATTTTAGTTAACAACACACAATTTTGAAAATGTTCCGCTAAAGTTGAAGTTTGAAGACTGGACTGTCGATACTTAACGTTACAAAATGATTAATGAGAGCTAAGCAAGGTCACCGATGCTAGCGTTCAATTAGCACACCGAGTAACTGTTTCGGTTTGAGGCTAGCTAACGCTTGCTAGTCTAGTGAGGTCACGCTCACGCTAACTAGCTCAACATGGACGCCGTGTTGTAACGTTACAGTTCCGCATTCAAATTTGGTCATTCTCAGCCGGCTCCCTCCCGCGGTAGCATGGGCGCTAACGTTATAGCAAAAACCGACACCCAGCCACAGTCCATCCAGCCAGTCACATTTCCATAACCAATCTAGTCGACTCACCCTCAGTAGCCTGGTCTCCGGGCTCACCGTCTTCTGTGTCTATTTTCTCCATGTCGTCTACATCTCCCTTGAGCATGGGATCCATCTCGTCGTCCTCATCCGCGTCCTCTTCCCCCTCACCCATCTCTTCGTCCTCGGCAACGCCATCGCCGTTGCCTCCATTTTCCGTCTCTTCTTCTTCTTCTTCTTCCTCCTCCTCCTCCTCGTTGGCCTCCATGCTTTCCTCTATTGGGCCATCGCCCTCTTCTTCCTCTCCCATACCCTCCTGATCACCGGCCTGGCCGAAACCCTCGTTGCCCGCACCTTCTTGGTTAAGCGGGGTGTCTCCGGCAAGGGCCTCCTCGTCCAGCGCGGCCTGCAGGCGGTCCATCAGCTCAGCCTTAAGCCCCTTGTCTGAAAGATTACGCTTTTTCAGCTCGTCCTTCAGCTCGTTAACTTTCAACTTTTTAACGTTAATTGAGCTCATTGTGAACGTTTGACAGCAAAAAACGAGTATTAAATAAAATTTAGAAATACGACGATAAATAAATGACTGGACGCCCTTTGTTAACGAGTGTGGCTCAAATCTGCGCCAAATGGCACCCACGCTGTACGACCAATCCTTCACCGGCAACAGAGCTGCGCTGAGCCTGCGGTGTGGGGGAGGAGGATGACGTCCCTACCGTAATTACCCAGAGAGCAACGCAGCTTGGCCAAGCACGCCGCCGACCATCTGTCACTGCCGTAATAACAAAAAAAAAAAAAAAAAAAAAAAAAGAGAGAGAG
>JAPZDX010000010.1:3772906-3783663 GCA_029783625.1 Naso annulatus | reverse complement strand
CAGCCTCACAGACTTAAAAAGTAGAAAGTAGAAAGTCAAATTCAGTCATGATCTATTCACCAACATGTTGAGGGAGTCAGCTGAAGTTTTTTAATCCACTAAAACATTGTTGGAGTTTTACAGGAAACAGACGTTGCAGTCACCTCCCAAACGAATTGTAGTAAAAGGTGAACAATTTTTAATCATGAAAAATAGTACAACTTGGCATATTTAGGCTTCAGGACACTTGGATTACTTTGAAGGAGCAGAATGAAGGCATTTTATGGTTTTATCATGTATTTTTTAACATTTGAATCCTAGTCACCATTCACAACAACTGTTTGGCAGATTACTGTAACGCCTTTTCCCTGTGAAACTCCGGCGGTGTTTTGTGGACTAACAAACTTCACCCGACCTTCCATTGGCATGATGGTGAGAAGATAATGACCCAAATTTCATTTTTGGGTGAATTATCTCTTTAAAGACAGGGGTTGTTGGAGGTGGGCTGTCCACCTCTATTTGGAGGGCATTAACATTGTTTTTAAATTTATTTATTTCAAGATTCAAGTAAGACCCAAACGGTTGACTCTGTGTCAGTAATGGTCTCACAAGGTTCACGATTACTCCATTATATATAAAATTTCAGGGGGTATTCAACAGTTTATAACATTCTATAATATTCAGCATACTTCCATCTCATTTGCTTTACAGGTCAAAGTCGTGCTGAGGGTGAGCCCGACTCTGTCAGAGAGCCAAGGCCAACCACCTGTTCTCTGGATTGACCCGTCCAGGAAAGGAGTCACCATAATGGAACCAATCAGCAGAAGCCGACCACATGCTGCGATGACACTAGACAGGGATGGCAAAAATTTTCTGAAGACATTCAACGTTGATGCTGCTTATCCTCAAGAATCAAGCCAGGTTTGGTTCTTCATTATGAGCACTGCTCAACATAATTTAAACGTGATTTTAGAAAATGTTCCTTAGTATTGATTCTGGTGTAGTTATTTTACATTTACAGATACTTTGATAGTCCTCACTTGACACTGATCCTGGGGATGATACTTTGATAGTGCAACATTAGGCCGTGCTTTCATATGCCTATGTATTTAATGCATATTTTTCTCTCTGCACACAACAAAATACTACAATGTTTGGTTTGCTCTCTCTCTGTCCTCTGACCTGAAAACTGATAGTGCCTGGATAGCCACCACAATTACGCAGTCCATCAAATATAATTAACCTTCTCCAAGCTATGCTTACAGTATCTGAGCCCAAGGGAATCTACAAAATCAGTATGCATCCTTGCTTTGCTTTATTTCTTTCGTTTCATTGGAAAGATGAATCATAAGATGCTGGCTGTCCTTTGTTCTCCCTGACCAGACCGAGGTGTGCGCAGGCGTCTTAGCTGATGTCATTCGCTGCGTGCTCAGTGGCAGCGATGGATGTGTTCTCGGTTTGGGATGTGCTGATGTGGGTGAGTAATCGGTCACTGTGAGAGGCCACGGGTTAAAATCTTCAGATGAGAGTGGGACGCTTTTATCTGTGCTCAAGGGCCATCTATCCCCCCTCCTTCTGCTGCTCTGTCCCACTCCTGCAATCATTCACTTTTCTCTATCACTTAAACTCCCTGTCTCTATTTTTTCTCTTTGTCCTCTGTCCACTCTTGATACGCATTTCCATCCTTTGCATTGCTTTTACATTCTCTCCTGTTCCATTTGTCTTTTTCTGTTTCCTTTTACCACACTAGTGACAGAAAAGTGTCGTCATGCCAATTCTCTCTTTCTCAGTCATTCATCTTTCACCTGTTACTTTGTAAATAAAAGCCTATTCATCAATTATAGAACACATATGCTTTTTTAAAAGCTTCCCATTACCAGATAGACATGTCAGCATGCTGCACAAAAAAACCCCCATACAAATATTTTACTTTATTTTGCTGAAGCACTGAGCTCAGAGGGGACTGCCAACAAAATGGACCATAATATGTTGCTATTAGAGAGATGGAACCTGCACTTAGCGTCAGTGAAGGGGTCTAATAGATTTGTGACACACACACACACACACACACGCACGCACACCCACACACACACAGGGTAAGGACAGGGTCTCCTTGGAGCTGCTCTTTCACATGACGCCACTCTCCGTAAATCTAATTGAATTAGTTGGCCAATACAAACTACATGTGGCCCACAGCCAGGGGATATCAATCTCCTCCACCGAATACTATTCTCTCTGAATAACGGCAGGCAGCTAGTCCTTAAATTGAAGTAAGCCAATTCTCCAGCCCTAATTCAATTACAGTTTGGATAAGACCAGAGAGGGTAAAACAGACCAATAACTCAAAACTAATGTGGGGCAAAAGTGCACATGGACACTGTACAGTATGACTCCAGTCTTGTAATTTTGGATGGGTCCTGTAAATCTGCTCCATCTTTATTTGTGCATTTGTGGTGGTTTATGTATGTGTCCTGTAATCTAATGCACTAGCTTGGATCATATTTCTCTAAAAGTGTTTATTTTCAGGGCTGATCAGGGACACGTGTTTAAAGGCTAGCATGTGCCTGTAAATATACTGTAAGTGTGTCTGTATGTAGCATGCATACTGTACATCTGTGTGCTCTGTTGTCTGACTCAGGCTCTTGGTCCAGCATGGTTGGAAGTGGTGAAAGCATCCAAAAGCTCGGGCTGATTCCTTGTGCCATCTCCTGGCTGTACAGTGCCATCGAAAGGCGGAGGGAGAAGACTTGGACAGATCTGACTGTGTCAGTATCTGCTATAGAACTCTGCTGTGGGGAGGAGGACACACTGAGGGATCTGCTGGGGGAGGTCGTCCCCTCATTAGGTGGTGTCCAGGACAGCCCAAAAGCCCATATCAGACTCCAAGAGGACCCGGTCTATGGGATTCAGGTAGATAGTAAAGTGTTTTTGTAAAGGAAAAAAGGGGGCTTGTTGCATTAACTGCTGCTTCTGTTGTCTCTCCCAATCTGCTTCTGTGTTCATATGGAATCACATAAACAGTCATAGACCCGAATACTCTGTGTATTCCATCAAAAGAACATATCAGTCTAAGAAATATTCTTAAAAATGTAGTTACTGGTATGACTACTATACAGTCTAATCAGTTTTTGGAAACATTTTCAAGATGGTACTAAATCTGTGAACCAGAGAGCCAAGGCTTTATTTTTTGGTGCTTACAAATGTCTCTTTCTTGGTTTCGCCTCACTGGCAATGCATCAAAGACTCATTTTAAGAATTCACTTAAAAATAAGTGTTACGAAATAACCCATAATCCTGAACAGGGTGTCAGTGTTATTATAGATAGCGTCTTAGATTTCCTGTTTAGAGTCCCTTGAAGTTTTAGGCTTTGCCACTAGATGTTGTAAGATTGATGTTAATGTGTAGATAGTCAGTTTGGATGATGATCTACACTGTATGTGGGAAGATAATACTGATCGTGAGTGTCAGTTAAACCAATTAGATTGCATGAAAGATTACATCTAATTGCATTGAGATCGTGCAGTTATCTCCTCAAGTGCAGGCCAGCAGCTCACTGAGCATTTCTCTATTCATTGAATACAAGGAATATGAAACCTACTGGACTAATGAAGTTGTTTTGCTAAAACATTCTATTTCTGAGATAAGTGTCATCACAATAAACACTAGAAAAGTGCAAACTTCTGGCAAAGCTTAGCAGTACTCAAAAGTTCTTTTTTCCTTTTTCAGATCTGAATCAAAACACACACAGTGATAAACATGGCATACTGACAAAAAAAATCAAATGGCAGGTGGTTTTCATTCAAGTAGTTTATGTTAAGATTCTCACCACATGAGATTTTGTGACTTTTCTTCTCCTCTCACTTCAGCTTCGTAACCACAACCGGGTAAAGGCCCCCACTGCTGAGCGGGCTGCTTCCCTTCTGGATGCGGCCATTGCAGCGCGCAGACACACTGACTTCATCACGTACCTGTCCCACAGCTCCATAATGTTCTTCACTCTTCATGTTCAGCCCCCTCGTACAGAGAGCAGCACTATTGGCAAAGGTTGTAATCAATTATTTAATCGCTTGTCCCTGGTGAATGTTACATTTCCCTGTGAACAATTTCCACACATTGACCCCAGATTTGCTGCTGATTTAACCCTCTGTAGTTCAATATACATCCTATAATTCTTGTGTTCTTTATTTGTATGTTTGACAACACACCAGGCTTGTAGCATTAACACTTTTCTCTGTTATCTGATTTCCATCCAAAGGTTCACGTGGCCCCACCAAGCTGACCATGATAGATGTGTGTAGTGGCATTAGGGGTATGAGCAAAAATAAACCTCCATTTTCTGAACTAGGCCCTGTTGTCGTGTCTCTACTAAGTGGACATAAAACTACCCCCAACAAGTAAGAATGTAACTCAGTATTACCAAACATTTTGGCATATGTTGACGTAATGTGTTAATAATTTGACAGCATTTTTGCTTGTAAACCCACTTGATACTGGCTAAAAAGCAAAAAGACAATTTAGAAATAGATAGATTTGATTGCTTAGGCATGAAAATGACTGATGTATCCTTTGAGCTAATGGCATTTGTACTGTCTCTGCATAGGGGTAGTAAGTTGACTATGCTCCTTCGAGAGTCCTTGGGCCATGTAAATTGCCATACCACAGTGATTGCTCAGGTTGCTGATTCACTGGCACATCTTCAAGAGACCTTATCCACTATCCAGTTGGCTTCTCGCATCCGCCGGACACAGAAGAGGACAAAGGTAACGTACATGTCCTTCAATGCCTTTTGTACCAAATACCTTCGATGGCATCACAGTTCATTTATGTTTTGAATAGTCCATTTGTTCCGGAATTAACTCTACGATTTATCTTCATCTAACAGCAGTCCACCTCATGTTCTCCATCTGGGAGGAGTTTGACTAAAGATTATGAGAAAGGGCCTCATTCCTTGTGCCTGCGGTCGTTCCACTCCACTGATGAGGTAGATGCTGACATCCCTCGTTTACGCTTGCGTGGTGAACTGGATGAGCACTCCAGTAGTGACCAGTCCTGTGACACAGTTATCCAGCTAGACTCAGATGGCTTGGTCCAGTCCAAAACAACCTCAAGACTGGCACAACCTGAATTTGTGCCTATCATACCCTCTTTGCACCCTAACAAGGCTGACATGGATGACCCAGAGTTTACTGCTCTGCTCAAAGAGCTTCTGAGAATTCCTCAGTTGCAGGGAGAGAAGAAGACTGAGGAAACTGTTCAAGGAAATATTGAGGTGCTGAAAGCAGACATGAAGAAGCCAGGGAGGGATTGTCTGAAATGCGACACATTTGCTGAACTTCAGGAGCGTTTGGGCTGCATAGATGGAAGTGAGACAACAATGGATGCACTCAAGTCTTCCTCAAAAGGGCCCTCTGTTAATAATGTCACAACCAAATCAAAACCCAAGAAAGAAACAGCAAAACAGGCAGACACTGAATCATTAGAAACACCACAGACATTGTTGAATCAGGGATTAGGCTGCAGTCAAACCTCTGTTGGAGAAAAACAAACAGATGGTGCCTATCCTGGAGACAATTTCGAGAGAGAAGATTCAGGTCTATATGACTGTGAGGAGTGCAGTGCAACTAGTTCCAGCGAGGAACTGCTGAATCAGACTCTCAGTCTTAACAAGGCCTGTTGCTCTGAGCTGCCCAAAAATGGAACTCTTAAATCAGATGATAATCTCTCTTCTCAGAACTTCAGTGTGGATGCTCAGGGCATGGCCATCACAAGTTCGCTTGAAGATCAGCCTACAGGTAAACATGAGAGCCCCGAAGCTGCTGACTGGATAAAACCAGACAAAAGGACCTCACCAGTTGGCAAGAGTTCCCCCATATCTCCTTCCTCTTCCTGCTTCTCTTCCCAATCCTTAGCCAGTGGTGTTGTTCTTGGAGATGTCTTACCTAGTCGCACCTCAGAGGAAATTGGAGAAATGAAGGCCACTATCACAGTAACTGTTCAACAGCCATTGGACCAAAAAGGTCAGGATGAACTTGTCTTCTCTATGGTAGAGGAGGTAACCATCAGTGGTGCACTGAACAGAGGCAGGACAGGGGGAAACATAATTTGTATCAGAGACGCTGTCCAATCACAGGCGCATGTTCAAGGTTCTGCCAGCTCTCAACCAATAAGGATAATCAGCAATGACAGTGAAGAATCTCTAGCTACAGGCTCCTGTAATACACACAAAAGCTCTGTAGTTCAATCTGTATCTACAGAGACTAAGACTGAAAAGACCAAGAGTCAGTACAAGAGGGAAAAGAGGCACTTACCTTCATTTATAAATCCCATGCTGATTGATACAGATATGGATTGTGAGTTGGATGGTGCAAAAAACCACAAAAGTTCTGTTGACACTTTTACAGGAGTCAAGTCACAGTCTGAACTTAGAGGAAGTAATGTCAAGTGTCCTCATGATAGGAAGGCTCTGGAGAAGGGGAATGGAACTTTTGCTTCTGAGACACCTTTGAAAAAGTCTGACAAGGTATGTTACCCCCCTTTAAGCCAAATGTCTTATGACACTATGGTTTTGGAAGATTCAGCTTTCTGTGATGAAGCTGTAGAAAACAAAAAGTGTGGAAAGAGGCAGAGAAACACAGAAAAGAGTCACCCTAGAGACAAGGAGCATGTTTATTCCACTCACACTCCAAGGGGCTCAGAGGAGAGAGAAATCTGTTTCAGACACGTTGGGAATGCCCCCAAGAGAACAGGTGTTTCACCTGGTTGCCAAGAAACCACCTCTGCTTCCTTGAAAACAGGTAGTTTGCCTAGAGGCTGGCAAAATGCCAACCACCAGGCCAGCTACAAGACGGACGACCACAGAGACCCAAGGGGGGTGACATCATCCACCCCATGTAGTCCACGGGTAACTCTGGAAAGGAGGCAGGGCAGACAGCAGTCCCCAGCGAACCACAGCCTCCATGTGTCGACTCAGGGGAAATACGGTACAGAGTGTGATCAGCATGCTAGTAGTGTTCTAAGAAAGGGAGCTGAATCTTTGTTTGAGACCTCAAGCATAAGACTGAGTAAGAATGGGAAGCTGAAGTCACCCACTGAGAACAGCAGCAGGCTTTTCAGTGCAAAACTGCAGCAACTTGCCACCAGGACTAATTCCCTTGGTAGAATCCCAAGGGACTTCCCAACCCTTGATAGAGACAGTAGTAATAACTCTATGAGCTCTAAGGGGAGCTCCAAGGGAAGTATTGAAGGGGCTTGTAAGGGAAGTTATAAAGGACGTAATGAGGGAGATCGCACTTTACCAAGGGCTAGCAGGAGCCCCAGAAAGAATCCTCGGTCAGACGAGGGTCATCATTTCTTTCCCTCTGAAGACCTTGTAACTCAGTCTGCTAGGCATACCCATTCCAAGCTCTCTGCTGTGGGAAAACTTAAGATGGCTACCCCCAAAGTCCGTCGACTGTCTGCCCCCAGCATCAAGAACCTCAATCTCCCCCACAAAAGCCTACGACAGTCTGTCAACCGCAGTGCAAGTCTTTCCCCAGATGGTAAGACTGTAAGCTTTGAACGGACGTCCTCCTTTCTCTCCTCATCCCCCCCACGTTCTTTTCACTCCATCAGTCGGACTCCAAGCCAGAGCTCCACATGCTCATCCACAAAATCTGTCATTCAGGGTTTTGTCAATGGCCGCATCTCAGACCTCCTAAAGGAAAGATCCTCCAGCCCCACTTCAGGAGGACTGGACCAGATGACCACCCTTTCCTCACCCTACAGCCTGGTGACAGCTCCCCGCATGCCTGATCACCTGAGTGGGCATGCGAGTGACACCACTAGCGTACTGAGCGGGGATCTCCCACCAGCTATGGGGAAGACATCCCTGCATTTCTCTAACAGGAACAGTTTGGTGAGCAGTGGATATGACAGCATGATGAGGGAAAGCGAAGCCACAGGCAGCAGCACCTCAAACAGAGATTCTGTCAGCGACAGGAGCGGCTCTCTCCTCAGTGTGGCTCGCAGCACCCGTTCATCTCGGAGAAGAGGCAACTCAGGTAAAACACCTGGAATGACTGGCCTTTTATGAACTGAACTGGATGACTTTCTCTCCCGGAAATATCAGAACCTAATTCAAGTGCTGTACAGAGTTGTTGTCGGTGTTTGGTGTCAGTTTTGTGAGTGTAGTCTCAAAAAGGTTTTTATTCTTGTTGAGCAACTTAATGATGATACACAATGATCATTTTAGATTGATTCATAAAGCAACCACTTGTTACTATTAATTTAAATATAGTATTACTATAACATTGTCTTTAACTTTTGTCATTGTTTTGATAATTGCATGATAATGCAGTTAATGAGAGAAACTTTCAAAATTCAGTGTTTAGAACCAACAAAGGTGTGATAGCAGTTTAACACAATCCAATTAAATGCAATCATAAAATTATTACATTTAAGTGTTGGTGTTACATTTGGGGTAGACAACATCTGGAAATCAAGCTAGCAGTAGCATGAGACTCTCAAGGAAGCAACTCTGCTGCACCCTCCCCTCCCTGTTTTTGCTGTGGCTTGTGTTTAACTTTATTTGTAGTCACGCTCTCTCTAATGAGGCTCATTTGTAAAAGTATCACGATGAGATGAAACAGTTGCAGGGAAAGTTGCAGCGGTCTTAACTGGTCTGTCTTAGCTCGACTCAAACTGGCTGACGATGTCAGTTGCAACTCAGCATGTCAAGTTTCCAGAGGCCAGTTTTAGAACATTTGACTCGTCAGTTGTTTCAACAGCCAATCAGCTTATAACAACGCTACCTGCCGCTAAGAAGGGCAACGTAGAGTAGCCAGTAGGGACAAGCACTCTCTGAAATGACTGGTGATTGGCCAAAAAGTGCCCATCACGGTCTTCATTCTCTTAAGTGTGAATGTAGAGCTAAAGGGAGGTGCAGAAGTCTAGTGTTCTTTCTAACAACCTGGTATATAATATGGCACAGGATTATTATAGAATTTTTGCCTGAGGACATAAAAAATGAACAGCCTACCCCAGCTTTATATCTTATGGAATTTAATTCATTCCAGTAAAACCTTTCAGTAAAGGTGTTGTTTACATCTGGGAAATTTTGCATAAATCTGTCGAGTAACTTGTAAGCTAGTAATTCAGACAATTTCCAAACCACAAACATTTTTGCTTATGGTTTGGAAATTGTCGATTTTGACGAAAGATAGTTCCACCATAACAATTTTGGCTTGTATTCTGACCACATAACATATTAATGTGACATTAATTTGATATGACACCACATCTGGAGAATGCAGTCAGACCTAGTTTCCTTGCTGGCATTAAAAGCATAATTGTGTCGGAGGTCATATAATTAATATATGAACCGAGGGATGGCACATACCAATGGCAGTACCAATACAGAAAATGAAGAGTGTATCACTTATACAGTAAATTATGAAGATGTCTGTGTGCATACTAACAATACTTTATAATGGATATAAGATGAGACACTCTTAATAGCACGAACTCACATGAATGTTAAGACCCCGAACATAATCCACCACAGATTGGGTGATTAATTCTGTCTGTATTTCTCCTCAAGTCTTACTTTACCTAATCAGCTCATCTACATTCTGATCAAAGCTGTGACCATTTCATTTGAGATAAAACATATTCTAAATTATTTCCTGTACAAGCACAATGAATGAATCCAGAAAGAATTACAGAAATCGTTTCTCCTGTCCTGACTTTAATAAATAATATGGTAGTCCTGGCAAGCTGCACTTGCCCTTAGGTAGTCTGACTCATCGGATGTAAATTCTGGTATACATCTGCCATTGGATGACTATTTCAGTCGCATTCTCCTCCCTTTCTGTTATCTGCCTGTTACCGTTTTTTAAAATCCCTACAGCTTCCAGCACAGTGCCGACCAAGACCATTGTAATTGGTTTAAAGAAATACAAACATGCAGAGTTTTTTTCCCCCTATAGTAGAATGAGAATAGATGCAGCCAGACCACAGTGACATGGAGACAGAGCTGACTATGCGAGACAAGCCCTTGGGCAAACTGTTTGCTCAGTTCCTTGTAAGAGCACATGGCTAAGGCACTGAGGGCCACTTGGGGACACAAATCATTCGTCAAATTTACTGAAGAGTGAGAGTTATGCTGAGTGTTAGTTGAGAATAAGAACAAAACTACTCTATTTACAGCATTAGTCACCTTGTGGATATGTGAGCATACAAACAGACTGATTCATGTGTAAAAATAATTAGCCAAGCCGCATAATTTTACTGGATGTTACTGAATTTAAGCTAGTGCTATGTACTGTACATCGATTGCAAGAAGTGGTATTGGTATATAAATAAAGTTTTCAAAATTAGAGGCAGCAATGAGTGGCTTTCTTTGTGTCAGTATTGGCAAGTGATCATGTCAAATCATAAACTCATAAGTAACAAAAATTCAGCATTACCTTAAATGTAATTTTTGTATCTTTTTTAAATTTAGAATATCTCAACACTTTCACTGTGTATATGCAGGAGAAGGTTTCAGAGGAGCAAGAAAAGTAAGAACAAGTTGAGTTACAGCATGTCACCGCCCTTTCTGCCTCACCCTGCTGTAGGTTCTCATCAGCGTCGTCTTTCCCATGATACACCCCTGTCCCTGAGACGCTCGACTAGTGGCCTGCGGTCTCGCTGGGTCGATCGGGGAATCCCAGAGGCCTACGAGATCAAGGTCTATGAGATCGACAATGTGCAGAGGATGCAGGAAAGAGCAGGTGCTGGCAAACAGGTGCTGGGTTTAT
>JAPZDX010000010.1:3736184-3747523 GCA_029783625.1 Naso annulatus | reverse complement strand
CGGTCAGTCAATTCTGTTCTCTCTGCAAAGTTTCTTAATCATTCCTGTGTGAGCAAGAAAACTCCCTGCACCTGTCCTCGGACAAGCAACTTCATATAACAACCACATAGAAAAGCAAATATCACAGTAAAGAAAATGCCAACTCAAAGTGGGCCACACATGCGAGGAAACAACAACATAGTGGAGTCATCAGTTTCCCTTTGCGTGACCTCTGCAGAGTAAAATTGTTTCTGTGTAACCGAAAATTCTACAAAGTCTCGCTGGATTCCAGAGCAAGACCTTTTCTTTAGGGAGACTTTTGTCTCTGATTAAACTAAAAGGATTTTTTCTTTTTACAGAAAGTTTATCTGTGCAGAGATATGATTGATTATTTTGTCACTTGGGTAATAATTGCACTCTATAAGAGGAAAAAAGCAGTTTTGTCAGATGTAGTAAAGATGATCGCAGTTTCCCTAAATGATAACATTGCAATTATGTTGCAGTTTTTCCCCTAAGGACGGACCATACTGACTTTTTTAGGAGTTCTGTGAGTTGATTCCCCAAAATGATCGCTGACCAATGTTTGTCACAGTGGATTTTTTAGTTGGACATACTGTGAAAACTTGCTTCTATCAATAGTCTTTTCTCCTGTTTTTGCGTCTCCCTCAGAGTTCCTCCCCAGACGGTTTAGTCTCCATTCTGAAGAGGAGGAGAGCATCGCTGGATGGATTGCCTCCTCCAAGCAACAAAGTCACCAAACAGATCTCCAAACGCAAAGTCCGCTTCAGTGAACCAGAGGACGGCATTGAGCCAGGTACACTTTAATCTGTAATGTCAACATTTCTATCAAAACCTTAAAAATGCAGGTTCTGAGACTGATTTACAGCAGCTGGTGGTAACAAAATGAAGCACTGAAATCTGCGTCATGCTTCGGCTTCGGTCCAGTAGGTATCAGATGTGTCGGTACCGTTCAGTACCCATCCCAAGCTGCAGGTGGTGAATGTTTTCTACAAACTGTCAAAATATTTGAAGCCCATTAAAAAAGCACATTTCATTTGTCTGTTTCTTAGATGAGGTGGGTGGAGATTCCTGCCTGATCCTGCTGCTGCTGTGTCTGGTTACTGTGGTGATCAGCATTGGTGGGACCGCCCTCTACTGCACCCTGGTGGACACTTACTCCAACATTTGCACCGACTTCACTCACAACGTCGACTTCTACGTCACGAACGTACGGAGGTTCTTTGAAGGGCTCAGACACTGGCTGCCTCTCCGGACTTAGGAGTCTTTCCTCTGCATTCCAGACATTTTTACTGTAACGGACAGTGTAAAATAGAGAGACGACGAGGGAGTGACTCAGATCTGCAGTTTGGAGTCAAAATGACAAGCATGGGGCGTAGGCATTAATGCTGCCATCAAGACTGTTCAAAGCTTTCACTTCCTCTGCAATGACTGAAGATTGAGTCCTTTGGCTCACTAAGACTTCTGAACATCTGCCATCAGTCCGAGCTTCACGTGTAACGAATGGGAGCTCAAAGCAACACCAAACTGTAAAAAAAAACTGTCAGAATTCACAAGCCTGCATGTTGTGGGATCAGAGTTCTGTTTATAACTGTTTGTGTGGGTACTTCATCTTAAGCTGAACCTTCCAGACGCCACACAAGAAGGCTCACAACTCCCAACAATATTTATATTTTAACAGAAATAGTATATATAAGTGTTCCCCACATACTTGTAGCAGTCATAAGTTTGTATACGTTTGTCTTTGGTTCCAGAGGTTTTCATGTCTTGGTGGTTTTATTCTGTCTCATGCAGAGAGAAGTTGTCATTAGAATCAGTAGGATTGTGCATGCATGAAGAGTTTTTTTCCCCTTTAAAAATCATCTTACCATTATCTTTTGCCCTGTTGACCCATCTATAAGATAATATACTGGTGAGCTGAACACCTGTATCTGATTTGCAGGTATATCTATACACAACACGACGATAAAGATGATCCCAAATACACATGGGCCTTCACAATCTTCACTAGATGATCCTTGTGTTGACCCCAACAAAACTCTGCACATTCCTCTTATCATCTTAAAAAAGAGCTATTCAATGTTGTACAATAATTTAACAGTCCATCCACAGACTCAGGCATTTACCATGTGTTTATACTTCTGGTGCTCAATGTTTTAATATTATCCCTATAATTCATTTTCTGCTTCTTCATTTATGATCATGTACAGTCTCCTCCTGCGGGGCACAAACATCTACGACAGGAAAGTGTAAACCTGATGCAGAGAGAGGATATTGTTGATTTGTGTGTGACATCAGATTCCCCTTCAGAGACGAGTGGAAACACAGGTTGAAGGATTTGTTGATATGCATAAATCCGAGGCCTCTTTCATCTAGAGTTGTTCCGATACCGATACCTGTATCGGAAAATGTCTCTGATACCAGCAAAAATGTTGGTATCTTTAACGGCAAGTACCCTGGTCCAGCACAGATTCAATACCCTGTGATTATTATCATTAAATGGTACCCAACTGCTTCCCAGTTAGCTTAGTTAGTGCAGTATAAGGAATTTGATTTTTCTAGGGTTTAGTTTTTAAGTTGTTCTATTTGAATTTTTTTATTGAAGTAAATTATGATTATACCTCATGTTTTAAAGGAATTCTTTTTTTTTAGGCTGGTATCAGATCAGTACTTGGTATCGACTGATACCTAAATTTGGGTATTGGAATCAGTATCGAGAAAAAAAAAAAAAGGTACTGGAACATCTCTACTTTCATCTGCATTTGGAGTTTAGTACCCAGTGCACGTCGGTTATGCTCTCTCTGTATCATTTTTTTTTCAAAAGCAGAGCTTTATAGTCAGTTGTGTTCCTGTCTGACATGTTTAACACAACAGAAAATCTGCCTAACATTAGATCTTACTGAGATAGAAAAAATAAAAACTGAATAAAATTTTTTCCCCACTTCTTTGCACTTATGTTTTTACGGATTTTAAATGATTTATATCTCTGTCTCTTAAAATGTTTGCTTCTGTATTGTCTCTGTGGGTTCTGCATTATGAAGTCCACCTTTATGTGTTTCAATATTTATGTTTAGTTGCATCCACAAGGGAATAAAAAACATGTTAATTCAGAAATATTTGCTGTCGTAATTTCCTTTTTTAAAGCTCTTATAAACAACTTCAAACCGTTATCATTGAGCCAACTGTTGGCTCACAAGCCTTTGGCCATCTTAGACAGGTAAATTTTTTAAAATAATTCATTGCAAGGTCTTCAGAGGCTTGTCTGTCACCCTGCATGATGCCTTCACATCACACCATAAAAGGAAAGTATCTGACTCAGAGAGCTTCTGATGCAGCACAACCCTGACACAGCCACTGGTAAAGTAGTTGTGGTGGGCCTACAAAGACCTGTAGGCCTAGTTTTTGCGGTTGCATTGTGTGTGTTGTGTTTTCCTTTTGAAAACTTGTTTTTAAAATTAGCTCAAATTGTTGCTTGATATCTCATCTGTAAATGAAATGTGTGCTGTTTTAAAACAAAGATTTTTTTGTGTGATACTGTGATGCAGGGTTATTAGACTCACTACAAATACCCCAACTGTAATACCATGATCTCACCACCAGATGTCAATGTACACCAAGTAATCGCAGTTTAATTAAGCCTAGTGCATGGCCATTCCTGTAAGATATGACAAAATATTGCAAAGTGTGACACACTTGTTTATCTTATCCAATAAATAAGTAAATAACATTTTAGTACTTTTACTTTGGATGCTCGACGCTATGTTATTACACTAAATAAATGGTGGAATGACAAACAACTGAAATAAATACAAATATTATCTGCAATGTGAACATTTTTTTAAATAAATTAATTTTATTTATATATATTTTACCTTATGTACATGTTTAACATTGCAAAATCGTAGCTGCTGTTCCACGAACACAGGTGTCTGTTTATTTATATTTCAGGACAGTCACGTTCGTTGCCCAGCCAATCAGCGGGCAGAACCGGAACTAACGTTGCCAGGCGCGGGACCCGGACCTTGGGCTGAAACGCGATTTAAAAATGGCGGCTGTAACCTCTAGTAGACCGTACCACATTATCATCTTCGGTGCCACAGGGTTCACAGGTCAGTTTGTTGTGGAGGAGGTCGCCCGATGCGCAGCAGAGAGTCCCGGCGGCAGCTCTCTGAAATGGGCCGTGGCCGGAAGAAGCAGACAGCGCCTGGAGGAAGTGCTGCAACGAGCCGCGGGGAGGCTGTGTATGTGCCGGACACTGTGTAACTCACTGCCGCTGAACTCAGACTGGAGCGTGTGCTGCCGGGACGTCAGTGGTCAAATGTCACTGCCCGCAGGACGCTTCACTTACTTCACTGACAGAGCTACGTTAGCAGCCTTTTTGTCTGGTGGTTATGTAGCGTTAGCTCAAACTGTAAACACTGTCGAACTTGACCTCTAAATAATAATATTTTCTTTTTTGCTCCAAAACAGCAAGCTAGCTTTACAAATGGGCTCTTGGTTACGTTAGTGAGCAGTGTAGCTCAGCTGCACCCCAGTCTGAATGCTCAGCAAGTCAATTTTTGGTGATAAATTGACAATTCTTATATTATTTATGTCTTAACTTAAGTAGTTCTCAGTATTTTAGGACAGGACTCATCCCAACTTCTTATTAGAACACCAACACATAAGGTTAATGTTAGCTGATTTGGAGTATTAACAATATATCAGATATTTTTTAGCTTTGTTTATGCAATAACCCTGAAAGTTGGCT
This sequence comes from Naso annulatus, assembly GCA_029783625.1. Classification (NCBI taxonomy): domain Eukaryota; kingdom Metazoa; phylum Chordata; class Actinopteri; order Acanthuriformes; family Acanthuridae; genus Naso; species Naso annulatus. Next base: position 3,742,776 of record JAPZDX010000010.1, on the reverse strand, counting down.
TAGAAATTATTATTATAATTATTATTAGTAGTAATAGTATAAGCGTTTTGGACTTTTGTGTTGTTTATAAGCTAAAAAAAATGAGGAAAAAATGTTTTTTAGATTACCAGTGTTGTGTACATCAGGATATTTCAGTTTTAGTTTTTCACAGCATAGATCAGATAAAATCTATGTGTGAGATATATCCACCATCCAATTAGTGAAAATTGTCTCTTTTCCCCTCTTTGTCAGCGATGCCCGAGCTGAGGACAGACATTGAAATCATTATTGCTGATGTGGCCATTGAGGAATCTCTGGCCATCATGTGCCAACAGGGCCTGGTGATCCTCAACTGTGTGGGACCAGTAAGTGAGCAATCCAGACTTTGTAAACGAGCAAAACAAAGGAAACTTTGACTTGACATCTTGCACAGATTGTTAGATTGTATTAACGCTTTTACGTTGTTGCTTGTGTTGTGTTGTTTCAGTACAGATTTTATGGCGAACCTGTGGTCAAAGCTTGTATAGCAAATGGGGCTCATTACATAGACATCTGTGGAGAGCCTCAGGTGGGAAAATAAACACTCTTTTTATTTTTGTTTTCTGTGCATTGTTTTATAGCTTGGTTAACATTGTCCTTAAAGTAGAAAATTAAATTGTGGTCAGACAGTAAAATGTATTTGTTTTTGTGTGTATGTGTAAGCGTGGGTATTCATTGTCCACAGTTTCTGGAGCGTATGCAGCTGGAGTACCACACTGAGGCCTTGGACAGAGGAGTGTATGTGATTGGCAGCTGTGGCTTTGACTCCATACCGGCAGACCTGGGTATTCTCTACACACAGAAACAGTTCAAAGGTAGGTAACAGGAAATGGATTGAGTCACACATTGTGAATTAAAATCCTGGAAATTTGAAGAGGGGGAAAAAAGTTAGAAATTCTAGTGGGATGTTCGAGCTCTTAATTTGTCGAGGGGTACAAGATGAGATGCACCAAACACTGTGATGCTTGTTTGTTTATTTCTGCTTTTCCTGAAAATTTCCAAATATTTCAAGATCTACTTTCTAAAAAAAATATAAAAACAGTAAAAAATAATAATATAACATGTCAACTGATTTGTTGCAATCCACATAGATTTATCAACAAGTAGGGAGCCACAAACATTTTACTTCCATAAATACAAAAGCTATTAATGGCAATTCAGTTGAATTTACTTGGTCTTCATCTGCGTTCTTTGGTCTGTTTTCAGGAACACTGACAGCTGTGGAGAGCTTTCTGAAAATTAGCTGCGGGCCTGAGGTAGCCTGAATTACTGTAACTTCTGCACTGCATGATGGGAGATGTAGTTTGATACATTTTAATAAGTAAAGTGTTGGTTGTTTTGGTGTAAATTTATATAATTAAGCTGTCACTTTAAAGGCACAGTTCAGGATGTGATGGTTGTGATATCAATGCAAAGACACAGTTGAATGCATTTTTGAAATTAGATATTGCATTTTACTTTGCTTCAACTGAGTATACAACATGTGAGAGCTAAAATCCTCAAAAATCCTTCTACAGGCAAACACCAGTTTGGAGCACAAACATTAATATCTCTGTAACAAAGAAAGGTCATTAAACAGAAGCTTTAGGGAAATAGAGGAAGAACATATGTGAGCACTTTCAGTGAGCGGAGCAAAGGCCTTCCTTCTGCCGGCAGACTGTTATTATTTGACCATTTTTAATTTCCCATGAAACTGAATATGCTGACACACAGCAAAACATGCTACTGGCTACTTTTGTGTGAGTAAACTGCGATTCCAGAATTGTCATACATGTCACATAAAATAAAATATAGTTGTAGAATATAAAACACAATTTTCAAGAGCAAGTAAAGCGAACCCCTGCAGGCTCAGGCCACCTAAATCTGTCAATCAAAAGAACCTAGTTAGCCACACAAAACCTTTGGTGTGTACGGAGTTCACTTTTGATTGACACTGGTTTTCTGCACTGTGCGCAATTTAAAGTTATCAACCCTTGCAGGGGATGTCTGGCCATGATGCCACTTGGCAGTCGGCTGTGTACGGTTTCGCAGACAGCAGATCCCTCCGCCAGCTGAGGAAGAAATTTGGCCACAAGCCGCTTCCCGTGGTGGGAGCCAAAGTCAAGAAGAGGTAAAGCTATAACTGAGCAATAATGTCTGGCTAAAAAACTTGGAGTTCTAACTAATAAGTTGGAATGTGGGCATCAGCAACAATTAATCAAGAAATGTTCATTTTGACTAGTTAGGTTTATTCTTAAGGTCATTAAACATACTTTAAAGATGAAAATCAAGGTCAGCTCAAGGCTACTGTGGTAGAATCCAGCACACCTGGAGATGCAATGTTTGTGTAAGACAGCTGCGATTCTCAGTCTCGTGGCTTCTGATAGACTGACGTACAGCCACTAATCAGATTTTATTGTAATGTGGGGCCTTGCAGGGACGGGGAGACTAATTAAAAAGGCTGTCAGTGGATGATATATGAGCTTAAATACTGCTGTACTGAAGCTGCAAGCTGAGGTAGATTTGATGATTGTAGACCACTTTTTCCTTTTCTGTGTTTAAAGAGGGTATGTCATACCGATTTTCAGGTCTCTGATTATGCACTCTCACAGAGCAGCTAGACGAACAGTAAAGTCTGTGGAACTTTAGAAAACTGTGAATTGTGCCCTCTGTCCTCCTTATTTTTCTGCATTCTCTTAAAATGGTCAGTGTAGCTTCCTCCTCCCCCTTTCCCTTCTCCGTGAACGCCTCTGCACTCTGCTGTATTCACAACCCCTTTTGTCCGATTACTGACACAAAATAAACCCAGCTAGGACACTGATAAAATGTTACTTACAGCTTGCGCTTCTGAAGTAACGTGGGAACAGCAGCCCTTTAGCAGCAGTTTAGCCATTAAGCAATCTCATGTGCTTATGTTGAGGAAGTGCCTTGTACAAATGCACACAGAGGTAATTTTCTTTCGTTGGCCAAGAAACAGGAACGCTATCAACCTCTGTCTGGTGCTTTCCTCTTCAGTTTAGCTAATCAAAGCTAACTTTCCGTCATTCACCAAAAAAAAGCCATGTCAAACAACCTTCTGTACTCTGTGAAGCAGAGAGCAGAGTGGGGAAGACTGCAGGCACAGTACTATGTGAACAGAGCTGGCATGCCTGGACATGCCCATATAAGGAAGTTCACCATGCAATGATGTAAGTGTAGCAACAGATTTAAAAGCAAAACAAACAAAAAAAACCTGCTGAAACGCAGCGTGCAGGCCAACCGAAACAGCCTGCAGGACTCTCTTCCAAATGCGAGTGCCTCATTGTGTGACGCTATGGCTTTGTTTAACATGACTGTAACAACATTTTTTAGGTCAGAAACGACAGAAAAGCATAATAGCTCTTCTTTAATTTGGTGTGTGTGTATGTGTGTGTTTCCAGGGGTTTCCTTTTTTTCAGCAAGGAGATCGAGCAGTATGCCATCCCATTTATGGGTTCTGACCCCTCAGTAGTCAAGAGAACCCAGCGCTTTCTTCACGAGGGGGAACAGCAGTCACCAGTAAGATTGAACAATATTGTTATAAGAACTGACACAGTGTTTTCTGTTATTTATTGCAGTGGTGGTAGATAAAACTACCTTGTGGAGTTTTCTTTTAAACATTTACACTCCTACACGAGACCCAAGAATGTATTGAACACATTTTCGACTTAATAAAACCCTTGCAAGGCTCAGGCCAAAGAAATGATTGCTCTTAACTATGTGTACGCATGACAACATCCTTACGTATCCTGTGACTTTTTTGAGCCGTGGTTGTACATATCCTCAGAAATTAACACTAAATATGTGCAGTACTGACATTAACAGTAGCGGCAGTGTATGGGTAGTTTGAGGATATGACAGAGTTAACCTCAGCAGCAAAATGAAAGGCAGATAGTTTTAAAGATAAATTAACAGACCAAATCAGCAAATGTCATATCTGTACGATGTGTCATCGTTGCGGCACAGTGACGACTGGGCAGAGGGAGAGAAAATTACATTTAAATGCATCTACGTTGGCATCACTGTCTCTTTTTTCTGTCCTTGATCTCAGAATGAACAAAATGCTTACCTCCTCAAATGTTGCCATGTAAATGTTTTACACTATGCAAATCGTAAATACTGTAAATCTGAGTTCATGTCCGAGTGCTCTGGGTGCCCCCTAGTGGTATCCTCCAGTAACACGCACAGTACATAGCAGTACATAGTTGAGTATGTAAACAAATATATTCATGAGGTTGAAGGTTGTCTATATGAATGCACTTTAAAAGCAAGTTTGTCTCAAGCCTAATTGTTTTTAATGTTTTGATATATATATAAATCCTTTTTCTTGGACATAGCTGGCATTATTTCTCATTTACTGCCAATGGAATTATGAAAATTTCTCATAATGGTATTTCTCGGAGTCCACCCTGCCAGAACAAAAACAAACCAATCAGAGCAAGTTGACTGCTTTGTGTTTATGGGCCAACTTACCTAAATGACACTCAACAATCATCCCTCCTCACAATTGTCAGCTGTACCTTCAGTGTCATGAAACGGTTGCAGTTTGGTCAGTTTGGACTACTTGGTTAGGTTTAGAAAAGATGCTTTGGGTTAAATGATGTAATGTTGTTGCAGCTTTAGTGTACCCTGGTGAAAATCCCATTGAGATGAAAAGCCCTGTTTGAGACACAGACCTGACTGAGAAAATTTTACAGTTTATTTGTGCAATCACTTTGAGAGGGCAGTAGTTTCCCTGCTCTCATCCAGATGCTCAGTGTGCATTCCAACCCTTACAAAATGTCTCCACCTGAATAAATCTAAATGTTAATATTCATGCAATCGATAGTTTGCAATAACTTGATTGAAGCAGTAAATAACTGAACATACATCAAAACGTTTTGCTCTGCATGGAGACCCAAGAGATTAACAACCATGAACCATTGTCCGTGTCCCTCGGGAGCACAGTTAAGCACATTGAACTGTGCCCCTTTGTGTTAAATAACACAAAGAGCCTTAAAATTCAGTGCGAAAGCGGCAAGTCCTTCTTACTGTGACTGCACCTCTGCAGCCTGGCTGTGAAAAGCAAAACCTTTTTTCCCTTCTGTACCTGTAACTAGGTCAGCCGTTCCAGCAGCTGTTACTGTTTTGATCACAGCCAGAGACGCGGGCCTTAATGTAACTATCTCATTAGCTTGTTGAGACCGCCATCCACCAGCAAGTGAAGATATGATGAGTCATCTATAGTGATTCATCACTTTCTTCCCCGCTGCTCATTACTCCCTTTGACATCCCATCTCGCCCTCCCTCCTCCCTGACTCACCCGTTTTTCTCCCGCAAACTGTTTCTGTTACACTTTGTCCTCCTCCTTCCTCCCTCAATCCGATTCTGCCTTTCTTCTTACCCTTTTACTTCTTTTTCATCCTCTATCTCTACACCCTCCTTATCCTTCTGCCTTTCCTTCCTTTCTACCACAACCTTCCTTTCCTCTGAACATATCACTTTCATCTCTTGTTCCTTCTTCATCTCAGCTAACCGCTTCCTTCCCACATTTTACGCTTACCTGCATCTGTTATCTGCCTCCCCATGTCTTTTCCCCTCCCTGTCACTCTGCCTCTCACGCCTCTCTTCCCTCCGATCACAGGTTCAGTACAGTGCCTATGTCGGGATCGGTGGCCTCTTCTCAGTAGTTAAGTTCTTCTGTGGCGGCCTGCTCTTCTGGTTCATGGTGAAATTCAGCCTGGGCAGGAAACTCCTCACCTCGGTAGGTATTGGTGTTTGAATCCAAACCAGATAATCCGAGTCCCTTGAAGGTGGAATCGATTTGACGCAGCAAAAGCTCCAAGACTCTAACTGAAAATGGTAAATGGCTATTCCAAGCATTTAAATAAGGATGAATGTCACTGTTCTTTGTGGATATAAAGCTGAAAGGCTTACTCAAAGCTACTCTTGTTGACTGCAACAACAGACTAGATGTGGCATAAACTGCTTAAAGCTGGGGTAAGCGGTTTATCTCTGGCGTCATCGCGCTAAAATTGCATAATAACCTTTTCAGCATATTGTAATTCAGTTGGTCTGAACGAACACTACACCTCTGCACCTCTCCCTGGCTCTGTAGGCTCTGTATTCACGCTTGGCTCTGTACTCTGACCGTCACAGGATATTTTTCGACCAATCACAGTCATTTCAGAGAGCACATGCTCTTGTTGGCTGCTCTACGCTGCACTTCATAGCGGCGCGAAGTCTGTACGAGCTGATAGGCTGTTTAAACAAGTGACTTGCTTACACTCTAAAATCTCGCCTCTGCTAACAGCAGTGTCTGCAGGCGACACCGTCAGTCGACTCGAGTCGAGCCGAGATGGACCAGTTGACGCCACTGCAACTTTTCCTGCAACCGTTTCATCTCGTTGTGAATCTTTGCAAACTTGACTTAGAGAGAGAGCGACAACAAACAAGATAAAAAAAGCGAACTGGAGCAAAAAAATGGAGGGGAGAGTTCAGCAGATTTGCTTCAGAATAATTCTCATGGTACAGCTAGCTTGATTTCCAAATGCCTACTCAAGCTTTAATGCCTGCATGTAGAAAAATGTTTCAAATG
>JAPZDX010000010.1:3674573-3684593 GCA_029783625.1 Naso annulatus | reverse complement strand
ATGTTAGTTTAAAATCTTAATACATGATTTCACCTATAAGACCATTTAAATGTCTGTTTATGTCCATTGAGAAGCAAGGCAGGAAGCATCAGTTACCAGATCTCTGGGAGACTGTGTTGCTGAAACAGGGACAGGTCTCGAACAAAGTTAATTTTCTCTCGGTTTGTGTGTCTGAAAAATGCCATTTTTGTGTCAGAATGTTCGTAAGATAGATCTTGTGAAAAACAGGTCCAATATGTATCTTGGTGACGACGGGGTGAAAGAATTGGTCATAATCTGTGATCAAGTTCATTTCTCCTATAAGAATGAATGGAATTAAGACTGCATCTTGTGTCCTAAAGGGGGCGGGGCCATGGCAAAACCCATGTGACACTGATACAGGAAATGAACGTCAAGTGGGCGGTCTCGGTGTCTGAACCGTCTCTGTCTGAAATATGAATTATGAATTGACAGGTAGACCTCATGATATGATTGGTTTAAAATTGGTTGGTTCTCTTCTGTGCAATCACTGGCAGATTTTGTTCAACATGGATAAAAAATGATAGACTTTGATATTAGAATTTAAAGACATTTAAGTTTTGAATTTTTTTTTGCATAACTTGTTACACAGGTGCACACGATGACTATAGAAGTGATCATTTTATCTCGACTTTGAAGGACCATACCGGTCTATTTTTGACTTCTCACCAGCTCGAATCTTAGGGTTTTGACACAGACGTTGTTTTTAACTAATGTTGTCACAATTTTTTAGGTAGCCTACTTCCTGTAACATTTATTGAATATAGACAAAATGTGAACAAACACATGTTGACCCATCTATCTGCCCTTACCTCCTACCTACGCTATTACTCTAGTCCACAATACTGTTACCTGACTTCCTCCTTCGCTCCCATCATAAATTATACAGCCACTGAAGAGCTTTGTCAGTGAAACATAAACCAATGTTTTGGGGCATTTGCTGAAACAACTGCTGCTGTTCAGCCCCTAAATTCACACCAGGCCCCTTTGATTTGCCTCAGAGACAAAGTCAAATAGATAAAGTTTTGTGCAATTGCACCAAGTTACTGTTTGGCAGACGCTGATGCAGCTAATAAGGAAAAGTGTGGGTCTGGCTGGAGGTGCAATGCCTGTGCACAGCAAGTCTCTGACACAACTTCACCAGAGGTTGCCAGATTAGTGTTGGACAGCGGGGCGCCAGGTATCAGAAAACAGAGTCCCGCCTGGAGGGAAAAGAGGATAAGGACAGAGAGAGACAGAGAGTCAAGCAAAGACAGACAGATGAGACTCTAGTGAGAGTGACGGCAGAGGACAGAGAGAGAGAGAGAGAGAGAGAGAGAGAGATGGAGTCTATCATTGTGAAGCAAGAGGGGGAGGACAAAAACGGCTCCACTGCAGTGAAATAACCTGGACCAGGCTGACTCTCCTCCCTTTTCTCCTCTCCTTTCCCCTGCTCTCCTCATCGATTCAGTGGCGCAGAGGTGGAAGCAGCATAACAAAAAATCCCCACAATTTCAGACTCTGCAGTGGTTGCCCAGCTTTGGGGAAACACCCCTTGTTTCCCACTTTCACTGCTACATGCACGCAGCACACCCCCCGCCTCAACCACAACACACTGCCTCCTCCTCATTTTCACCAAAATCAGCATCATCTTCCTGACACTCCTCTAACAGTGCATGATGTTTCCTGACGCAGCAATAAAAGGCTGATTTTTCGGAATACACCCCTTCCTCACTTCTCATTTATTTGTTCATTTCATCCTTCTATCCCTCACATACACACAGACCCATTTACACCATCACACTTATGAATTCAGCTCATTCTCACCTCATCTTGCATTGTGTCTCACCTGAAAAACAACCATTCCTCTCTCTTGACCTACCATAACCCCCACGCAGATCTTCTTTTTCACTCCCCTCCCTCTGTTGCTCCCTTTAACTCTGTCTTATCCACCACAAGCTGTCGGGGAACAGACCCTCACCCCCTCTCCACCCTGCAGCATAGCTCCGTCTTTACAGGCGCACACATATGAATATTCAGAGATGTTTGGTGTTGCGTTAATTGTTTTCTCTCGGCATCTTTCGTTACGTGGCAAACTGCAGCTATGGATGCAGCATCATTGCCATGCAGTGCGAGAATACAGTGAGAGTGATGAATGCAATGTGTGGAGCTTTAAGGGAAATAATGCTAATGAGAAACTTAATCACAAGTGACAAAAACTCTTCAGAGTCCTCATTAGGCCCGGTGATATTTTAGAAGATAAATGCATAACAGAGGAACAAGAACAGAGCGTTTGTCTCTAAGATAGAACGTCTGTAATCTGAACATTTTACTTTTTCATCCACATTAAATGGATGCCACTATGAAAGGAGAGAGATTTGCACATAATTTCACTTATCCTGAGAGACAGAAGTTGCAAATAGTTGCGATTTCTAAATGTTGCTCTCTCTCCTTGTCACCCTCCCCTCTTCAGTAGCATTCATCCGTATTATTTACATGCTTTTCCGATTGCCCTGCTGACAATTCCTTATGTAGCATTCATATTTTATGACTGTGTTTCCTGGTTGAAGTTTGATTAAGACGTTCTTCTTGCTCAGGAATCCAACTACTGCTCAGTGATTGGCCACTGAGGAGGCCTTAATCAACAGGGAGTGAAGTGTGTGTGTATGAGAGAGAGAGAGAGAGAAGAGCGAGAGAGAGAGAGAGAGAGAGAAGAAGAGCGAGAGAGACTAGAAAGAGAAGGAGCAGCTGAGCTCCTCTCTCTCTGTCTTTCCCTTTATTTCAAAGGCCAGAGACAGTTTGGGGAGGGTGCAGATGATACTGCAGTATAAAACTGAGCCAAATGCAAAGACAGTACAATAGTTACCGAACTTTTCTTGCACCGTGGGCATGTTGTAGCCTGCAGAAGCATGTCATCACATTTTGGTCAATAATAATACATACAATTTGGGAATTGAGGTATGCTTTTCACTTTGAATACCCTGTAACCAGATACTAATGTGCAACTGTATTTCTGTTTATTTTCAACACTTCTTTTTACCCTAAGAGGAAACAGAAAGTAAATAGGGAAGATTGTGTTACATCTGCAATTTCTCTAATTATTTTTCTGCACCACAACAAGCTGTCCAGACAACAGTGAGACTAAAATTATTAAAACACAAAACACAATCTGAATATTATTATTATTTTTTTAAAAGGACTGGATTTTCCACTGTTTCTGTGTCTGACTTCCTATATAACTTGATCTGCTCTGTGTAGCCTGAAGGGGCCTCCGTCAAAATGGACTTGACACACATTTTTACAAAAAAAACCCCACCAAACAACAACAGACAAATCCTCAGTGAAGAGCCACCTCTGGGATCATAAAAGAAATTTATTCTTTGTGTTCTTTTGATTGAGTTGAGACACTTTTGTAAGAACTGTTTTCCATTGTGAAATTGCTGAACTATGCAGTGGCCATTGTATGCACTTTTGTATCTCTAGTTCTTATACATGTTGATGTTGACACTGGTGTGCTTTTGTTGTTCTTAAATGTAATCAGGGTGTCCTCGTAAAAGAGAGTTTGCTTTCAATGGCCTTCACGGGAAATAAAACATATATAAAACTATTAAAAAACATATACTTAAAAATTTTCCTGAGATGCAAAATAATGGAATTTTATTGGCTGATATACCGGATATCAGAATATTCTTTCTCCCTAGCATCTTTGTGTGCACCAGCCCCAAAAATCCCATGTTGGCTGAGCCCTAGTATAGACATAACTTTGCATTCTGAACCTAAATAACATAAAGTGATTGATTCTGTATGAAGATAGTGCAGACTAAAATCATTTAAAAAGTCTACTGTGAAAGTCAAAGTAAAATGAGGTAAAACTACTGTGGTTTTAGGCTAATGGCACCCCTCTGGTTTTCCCGATCACTGCCAGCAACACTAATGAGCTGTATTTAGGGCAAAGGAAACTTCTGTTCCTACAGTTTAAAGAGGGCAGGAAAAGAAAAGCCCAGTAATGCCAATGTATCCCTTACTTAAACAGCATAATAAATTCCAGCTTCAAAGGGTCCAGCTTCTCAAGTATATTCATGACGCTGACCCTGGAATCTGTTTAAAATCACTCCAAGCTCAACAGTGTTGATGGGGTTTGATTTACCTTCTATTACAGAACATTTCCTCATTGACGGACTTAAATGAATTTTCTGATCTTTAACACTTAATGACTTTTAAATCCCAGTTTTAATGAAGGCAGGTTTAGTCAGTAAAATGCTGCAGCTGTAGTCTTTCCTTGGAGAAATTTATTGTATCTGTTTTTTGGTTTCTTTCCCAGGAAGGAGTCTGTTTATCTGAGCCAGGACCCGGTCCTCTGTTCACCACCCAGCATTATTGGTCTCACTATGAAATTCAAATCAATATCCTCATAATAAAAGTCCCAGGCCTGCAGCAAATTGGAATCTATAGCTGGGATAGCTAAAGAGATCTATGGCGCTGCCAAGGCTGTACTAACAAATGATGAATCGGGCCAACACACACACATACACACACACAGACACACAGTAGCACAAATACATTTGCTCACTCAGTAAACCTGCACAAGTATCCAACATACAAAGACAAACCCACAAAAATGCTTACGCACAAACACACCTGTAGTGCACACTCATACAGTCCGTCAGTCTGGTGTGAAACACGACTCCCTCATCTATAATAGATGGTAAACTGGAATATCCACAATGCTGCCATTGTTTCACTGGACAGCACATTCTTCTGCTACTGTGTTTACAGTTATTGGCTCTTTTAGGAAACAGAGACACCATGAGCGCTGGATCCATCTCAGTATAAAATTACACAAAATTAATTTTCTTTAAAACTTAAACCATAAATGTACTTAATCATCCAACTTTTAAAGTCATGGACACGTGCTCCATTCACTATCCTAAATTAATTACATCAAAATGAGGCTCACAGCTTACCAAATTATACTCTTCTTACTGCGTTACGGAGAATTTATCCACCTGTAAAGCAAACAGCAATGCAGGAATTATTTATGTACAGAGTAACAGATAAATGTGTGCATGTTCAGTCTGTCCACATTAGAATTTCTATTAATGGATCTCTGAAAAATAAACTGAAAGATCTGTGCAGTTTTTTTTTATTTTCAACACCTTTAAAATCTAATAAAAATGTAATTCAATAACACAGCTCAGTCATAAAGACACTAATGTTCCAATTTCTTGGACAGCGTCTCATTATTATTAATCTCACTACACAGAACGTTTTATTATGATTGAGGTTGTAGTTTGTAGTGATGCTGTTCTGAGGAGGTTTCACATGTCCAACGTTTTGTTTGCCCTTTTTACAGTAATGAGGAGAGAAGCATACATGTTTCACTATAGTAATGCAGTCAACACCACCACTGACGATGACCTCAAGAATAATCACATAGCTGAATTCATTACCACCTTCCTGAAAGTTTGGACACAAAGTGGCCATTACAAGCTGCTGAGGTAGAATACGAGGCAGAGCTGTTGTAATGATTCATATTGGATTGCATAGGAGGTTAAAAGAAGCTGGAGAGTGTATTTAGTAATTAGTGTTTGTCTGTGTTTGCGTGTGCATGTGACTCCTGGAGAGTCTGTGTGTGCAAGCTTGTTTGCATACAGTATATAATTATTATATCTAATGCATGTATGAGCACTCAGTGTGCATGAATACTGCAAGTAATGCTATAATGGATGGTAATAATAACATACTATAATGTGGTAAATAGTGATATTATACTACATATAAATACACTGAGTGTGTTTGTGTGTATGTGTGTCCCAGTAGGCTGTTTTGGGAAGTGAAGGGCTGGAGTGCTGAGTAAGCGGTGCAGGACCAGAGCTGGGAGACTGCAGTGCTGCTGACAGCAACACACACTGAACTGAGCTCAGACTGATACAAAGGAGAGGAGAGGAGAGGAAAGGAAAGGAAAGGAAGTAAACTTCAAGAAATCATCTTGAATGCACTGTACAATCACATTTTAGCACAGCACACGTGCACTCTCTCACACAAACAGATACCACACACTAAGGCAAAGCCTGAGACACCATACACACATGCACAAAGGCCGACATACAAACACATGCGCAGAGTTTCTTTACAAACACACACATACAGAAATATTTGGTATTTACAAAGCCAAACTCACATCTGTCTATCATGCAGCCTTAGATAACACATGATGAATAATATGAGCGTTACTTCCTATATGTTGAAACCATCCACACATGCCTTTGTTAAAATAGACACACACTCCTACAACAGGAATACAGTCAACCACACACACACACACACACACACACACTGCACACATACTGCAGGACCATATAAGCCCGAGCCCACGCCCTGACAGACACACTGCGTCACGGCCAGCAATCAGAGCCAGCAGCCTTGTTTACTCCCTCTAACCTGTGTGCCACTTATTGTGCTAGAAAAGCCCTCATCTTCTCCTCCGCCCACTCCTCCCTCCCCATCCTCTGAGTCACCCTCCGCTGCTCTCTCGCAACCCCCCTCAACCCCCTCCCCTCCCCTCTCCTCTCGCCTCGTCTTCCCTCGCTGTGAATGGCTCTGTTGGGCTTTCCGGGATGTTTTTCACTCTCGATTCACTGTCTCTGTTTCTCTTTCCGTACATCAGTACATGTGTGCGTGCCTCCCTCTGCCTCCTCGCTGTGCTTTCATTCCTCTCTCCTCCTCTGCCTCTCTCATCGCCTCGCTCCTCACATCCTTGTCATCAATGGTATTGTGACTATGTATATTTAAACAATCCAGGCCCTGTATTACGAGCTTCAAAGCTGCTAACCCCCCGCCTCCCCATGCTCATATATTTGATTATATAACTGCATCCCCGTGGACCTTGAGGACACTGCAATCTAATTTTGTCTGGCAATGGTGGTGGTGATGATGGGAGTGTGCATCAATGCGACATTTAACACAGAGAGGGATGTCTATGTTCTCCGATGATTCCTGCTTTGGACATCAGCAACTAAAATATGACCCAAACACTGTTCGGCTCCAGTCAGCCACCCCAGACTCATTTATGTAATCAGTTTATCACGGCAAGAACAAAAAAAAATGCGGAGGATTAAAGGGAATTCTCATCCATCTTATGAAAATGATATCCTCTTTTCATTTATAGTGCTTAAGAAATGCGGATTCTTGTTTGAGAGTGTGAGTCTGGGTGCTAACATGACAACAGTAAACACACACGGCTGCCATTTTGCTGTCGTTCTGTGCTAGAAACACAAGAGCTCCCTCCAAGTTTTCTGTTCTCCCAGATTGATAAACAACCGAACCCCTGCATTACTACACTGGCCAAACAGCACCGCGTGCTGGTGTGAATGTAGAACTGCAACAGAGTTATTGTCCGAGAGCAGCTCGATGTTTTGCAGTCAGTTCCAGCAACATAGAGGGGCACCAGCAGCATTTAAGAGGCAACTGCTTCACCTACTGAAGTCAATCGATTGATGAGCAAAAGAGTTTCTCTTGTATCATCTGAAGTGCAGGTCAAAGAGCGGGATTCGAATGGAATAAAAATGTTTCAGGGAGAAAGTAAAAAGAAACCAGAGAAAAAGAAAGAAAGCTGGTTTAGATGGAGTGAACAGATTTTATTCTCTTTAATTATTGAGTGACTGTGTGTTTTTTTTAAATCTGTACAAAGAAAGAAAGAGAGAAAGATAAAAAGAAAGAATTAAAAAGGTGGAAAGGACACAAAAAAAGAGAGAAAAAAATGAAAGAGTGAATGAATGCAGAGCGAAAGAAAGATTTAAAGAATAAAAAAAAAAGAAAGGGCACGAAGAAAGAGAAAAAAAGAACAATGGGTAGCAAAGAAAAAAGGGAACTATAGAAAGAAATTAAGAATGACAAAAAAAAGAGTGAAAGAATGCAAAGAAAGAAAGAGAAGGAGTGCAAAGAGGAAAACAAAGTGAGCCACCAGCCTCCGTCCTCAGCAGCTTCCTCCTGCCAGACTCATGTCTCACACTGCAGCTCCAGACACTGCAGAGTTAGGGGAGGATTTAAACCAACTTCCCCACCGCAGTATGTTCTTACAGCAGACGTTTGCACCTGTACTGAAGAACAGGCTCACAGTTCATCCAGTCTGGCTGACGACAACGCTCGGGCGTCTGTCTTATCTGCTGTCATCATGTCAAGCGGCAAAGACTTGCTTTAATACTGTGGACCTATCCTTTAACTTTGAATGGCTCGGGGTTTAAACCAGGCTGAAAGCACCGTGTATGCAGAAGCCACCCATTCTGTCGTTTCATACAGAATCTTTATATTCAGCACATGTTCCGGTGTGGGACAAATATACAGTATATCAATCATATCTTTGCTGTGTTTGACAGCTGCCAAAGACACAAACAGCCCCTGCAGAGCACTGAAGATGTACAGTACTGAATGGGTTGTACACAGTAAGATATATTCTTGGTAAGTTAACATGATGAAGGTATACACGTACTATCCTACTGACAATTTCTGATTCTTCGCAAGTTGCAAGCTGTGATACTAAATGGCGAGAATGTCCAACTATGTTGATTGAAGGAACTGTAATGAAAACTGTATCATCCAAAATAAATCCACTGTCCAGAATGTTGACGTTCCTCACTCTAGCTAACCTTTCAGTCTCGTTTGTGGTTTCTACTGCTCCAGCATTTTCCTCTGAATTTTCTAGCTGAAAGGCATCATGAAGTCGTCAAAGTCCATTTCAAGGGATAAGAGCTTCTTCCGTCTCTCTATCTGTGACATCAGCTGGCTGGTGGTAGGCGGCTTCCCCCAAACCTGAGACAGACAGAGAGATACAGACAGACATGGTGTTTAGTCAAGAAGTTGCACTGATGGGAATGCTGGAGAAGTGCGCCAGAGTTTCCATGACTCCACTGGTTTTCGTACACATTGTGGGAGGGAAGCAGGTTGATCAGACTGAATGTAAAATGTGCAGTAAATGACGAGGAATCCTACCGATTTTGGCACAAAGGTGACGTCCACAGTGTTGGTTTTCCCCGCAGCGATCCTGGCGTTTTGCAGGATGACGCTCCTTGAATCCTTCTGAGGGGAAATCTTTCCTCCTGTTGCAGTTGATCTCTCTGTGAGCTCTGCTGCAGCAACGCCCTGTGGGGGACACCGAGCTTTTCAAATTTGCCTTTTTTTTAATCCAAGTTCTCTGTGCAGTTGCTGCAAATCAAAGGTCATTGTAGGAAGATGCTGGTGTAGTAAGTTTTACAGTAACATTTGGTTACAACTTATTAAAAAATAAGAATGTCATATTTTCCTCATTCACACAGTCCCATCTTTACCAGCTTACAATTGAAACCTTTCATGTGGTAAAAAGAGCATAGTAGACTTATTATCACAGTGTCTGGATTGCCTAGAGGGTGTGTGCATTATTTACACTGATTGACTTGTTCATTAGTCACAGTGGATGGAAGTTCAATAGGCTTTTCAGTTTCTCTAAGTAGTGAGTGAATTTCTGCGGTTCCATTAAGCATTATCATATTCATTTGTCATGTGGTGCAGATCTGTTTTGCAGGAGTAGAAAAGGAAGTGAGGTATTTTGCCTCTGTGTCCTTTCCTCCATATTGCACCTGTGAGCAGACTTTACGGACTCTTTTCTGCCCTCCAGAATTGCTGCTCGCAGTTATTAACAGCTTTGAATATTCCTAATGAATTCGAGCTGCAGCACCACCTGCTACTTTCAAAGTCTTGCAACACAATCACATCACATCTAGTGAGATTTTAGTCCGATTATGGGAAATGCAAAGCGAAGTTCCAGCGTGTTCTTGTGGTAACAGGACATGATCTGGTGTAATTTGCTTACAAGTGTCTGCCTTACAGTAATCAGATCTCTTCACAGGCTTGGGTTTCTCACGCTGAAAGAAGAAGCTGGTGAATGCGGGTGAGATTTCCTTTAGTCTACATTTACTTTGACATCCTTTAAAGTCCCCATGAAATGAAAATCAATTTTAAGGTTTTTTAATCAGATATGTGTTGCTCTTA
>JAPZDX010000010.1:3638189-3651055 GCA_029783625.1 Naso annulatus | reverse complement strand
TCTGTCTTAGCAACACATTCTGACAAGATTTGAGAACCAGTGCTTCCCATCTTGTTTCACTACGACCATAAACAGACATTTAAATTGTCTTTTAGGTGAAACCATGAATTAAAAGTTCAAACTTACATCAAACAAATATCATGGGACACAAAATCCATCTGCTTTAATCCATTCACACGACGTTATTACACTTCCAGATGAAGTGGAGGGATGGTGGTTCCCTAACTGTCTCTATGGCAGATGTGACTCCGCCCATGTGTGAGACTAGACGTGTATATGACATTTCACACCACTGGTGCAGCGTACATCTTGTGTTAATGTTGACTATCTTTAATACAAGTTTAGAGGGTCATGAAAAGTTGTTTAGTCACTTAACCTCCTGCAAAGAGTGAGTGGGTTCTAAATATAACGGTTTCTGAAAAACTTGAACATTGTCTTATCAATTGAATTTTTTTCTTTATTTGTGTTTCTGTTCTTGCTTCCCTCACAAGGAAAAATCCAAAGTGGGCTTGGGTTCAATTGGTAAAAGATGACTTTTTTTTTTGTTTTTTAAGCACCAACCACAGTTTAGCAACATTTAAATCAAAATGTGATGACAGTTGGGGGATTATTTACCTGTTCTGCCAGCCTTGTCAACCAAGTGCAGATCAAGCCACACCTTTACAGTCCATGAAGCTGATTAACTTGTTTTAGAGTTTAAAACTGTGAAACTGTTTCCTAACTTTGATTTTCTAATTTATTCATGAATATTTAATAATTAAGACTAACACCAAGTTTTTAGGGGCTTTAAGTCATTTGCAGCAAATCAGACTGAATCTGATTCAAACCACTTTAAAATAAAGTTTTCCAACTTAAAATCTGAGACATAATCTGACATACTGGCACAATCTATCTGTGCTGACGAGGGAGCCGATTGTAACATCTGGCCAGGGACTACAGATGGTAACTAGGCATTTGGCTGACTCTGGCATATTTACAGAGATGTTGATTAGTATGTGCTGTCCCTGTAAAAAATCACACTATGTAACCTAATGATGGACTTTCTCACCAACAGACCCCAGACAGTTCGGAGTGGCAGTCACACGTCCTCTATGTTAGTGCTCAACACCGGAGCCCCCCAGCTGTGTGCTAAGCCCACTCCTCTTCACACTGCACACCCATGACCGCACTCCCAGACACCCAGAGAACCCTATTGTGAAGTACGCAGACACCACAATCATTGGCCGTATTATGAACAATGATAGGAAAAATTAACAATTTTGCAGAGTGATGCACAGAGAACAATCTGGGCTGAAGCAGGTTCACAGGTTTAGCTTCCTGAGACTCAACAGCACAGAGAATCTATCATGATCATCAGACATCACCACCTTGGTTAAAAAAGCACAGAAAAGGCTCAATTTTTCAAGGAAACTCGAGGAGGATAAATTTCAGAGCCAAAATCTGATCAGCCTCCACAGAGGAGCAACAGAAAGCATCCTGACTGGAAACATCACAATCTGGCATGGTTCGTGCACAGCCCAGGACAGGAAGGCTCTGCAGCGGGTGATTAAAACTTCCCAGAACATCATTGGTACCCATCTACAGATCATCGGTGATATCAGTGTAATGCGATGTCTGCACAGAGCCCACAGGATACTAAGAGACAACACCCACTCCAGCCACAGTCTGTTCACACTGCTGCCATCTGGAAGAAGGTACAGAGGTATTTGCTGCTGTAACACCAGACTACAGAGCAACTTCTTCCACCAGGCGGTGAGAAGTTTGAGTTCGTCTCTCTACGCTCAAATACATTCTCCTATGCAGCAGCAGCAATGAGATAAATCAGAATTTCACTGCTGCAATTCAAAAAAACGCCTTTTTCATAAATCTTTGATGTTGTGTATAACGGTCATTAGCTCGATGGAAAATTGTCATTTTATTTGCTGACAAGTCAGGAGGCATCATTCATTCATTCATAAAGAAACATATGGAAAAATAAACACATAACGTCAACTGTTACAACTTTGACACTCTTTCAAATTAAACATGAGCGCCCTGATAGAAAAAAAATCAGCAGATGCAGTCTGGATTCATTTGCATCTCTACCTTCCCCTCTCTGTCCGCCGCCTGTGTTGTAGCCCGTCTGTGTGATGTGTGGTCGCCCTCCATTGACCTGAGTATCAGTGGTCACCCTCGGCCCATCGTGGCAGTCTTCCCCAGAATAACCATGGCAACACTTCCACTCCATTTCGGTCACCATCTTGTAAGCCACCTTATACCTCGGCCTCCTGTACGTGCGGTAGCTGAGAATGAAACAGAAATTTCACTTATAAAATGTGAGCTGGAATTTGTTCGGATATGAAAAGGCCTCTGATACTTTACACTTGGACTCATTGCTTGGTTGTCAGTTGGTTTTCTACATTTAGACTCAAAACTCGATTTTTTAGACAATTTAACAACTTAACCAATTTGGTCGACGCTGAAAGTTCTTGAAAAAAACAAAACAGAGAACAAAAATGAATTGCCATTCAATTTTGTACTGTATCAATATTTATAGTCCCACAGTGCCCAATGCTTTAGTTTATGACCAAATTTCTGCAAAACATAATTCTCAGTCCCATCTTCTTTAGCATTACTTTGTTATTGCGCTAATAAGCAAATGTAAACATACTAATACCCTAAACTAAGACGGTGAACATGATAGACACACCTTATAAATATGAGCATGTTTGCACTGTCACTTCGAGCATGTCAGCAGGCTGATGTTAGCGTTTAGCTTGAACCGCTCCTGTGTCTACAGAACACACATGTTAACAGCTTAGCGTGGCTTTCGACTCTTTGCACTGCTGATTTGGGTCTTGAGATTACAGACGAACTAGGGAAAAGAGCAAAGCTGACTTGTTCAGGATGACAACTAAGAAAGGGACACATAACGGTCCCTGATCCTAAATACTGCTGCCGCACACTGTTGATATTAATGTGCACTCATGCATTTAATGTCTGGAAATAGCTGCAAATCATCTCCTGATGATGGGTGAGATTAAGAGTGCTTTCTAATCTATGAATGTTGTCCTTGTCCCATTTTCCAGAAGAACAACACTTAGACAGTCCTAAATCATAAAGTGTTCCTTGTGGACTACTCTTCTGAAAAAAAAAAACAAAAAAAAAAAAAATGAATGTTTTATTTGGAAAGCTTCTCTGTGCTTTTATCATTAATGTGTCATTCAGTTCCATGGCTGAAGATACTCCCTGATACAGTAACAATGCAATAAATAGACCAGAATCGTCCGGAAATCTCAATGAGGTTTTTGGCACATTAACAAGCTCTCACTGTGAAAGTTTGGTACATTGCTCTCCTTTATGCCAACCCACAAACTTCACTATAGGTATCAAAGAGCCTTTTCTGTGCCATAGAAAAGATTTCATCCTCCAGCTCACTGCTCTGGGAGCGTGAGAAAAAGGGATCCGACATACTCTCAGAGGAAAAACAAAAACAGGGTTTGGAGAGATGACGGGAGATGGAGTAGGCTGAGTAAGAGAGAGTAAGAAAGGAGGCAAGTCATAAAAAGGAAAAAAGACAGAGTGAGGAGAAGAGATTGTTTTTACAGGGCAGGAGACCAGACTGTGGTGTCTGGAACTTCTGTCTGCTTCATTCTTAGCATAGCCCAGGTTTAGGCCGAGGCCCCTGGCAAGCATGGGGATCAGGCAGCCAGGCCGGGTCAAACAACGTGGTGAAAACTTCAAAAGAGGAAAAACATCAGGAGCACTTGATAAATGTTGTCTCATGAGCATAACATCCACATTTGGAAAAATCATTCAATAAATCACATCTATAGTATATTAGCTCAAATTTCATAATGTTGGATATAGTCTGCAACAGGCTCACAGGAGCTCCACCACAGTAATATGTGTGAGTTTGAGTCCAGTATGTCTTACTGGGATTAATCAGTCAAATACTGTGCTTGAAATATTTTGTGTTTCATATTTTTAATCACACATCAAAAAAATATGAACAATCAGTCAAAATGAGTTCATCACAGATGAAATGATGCGTGAAAAGGTCACCCCAAGTAAACTTCCTATAGCTTTTGAGATTATGTCTGCAGTAATGTTCTGGCTGCACACAAGCCTCGATGCAACCCTTCCTGACCAGACTCTCCTGAGAGAAAATGAAAATGAAAAGAGCTGAGTGAATTCAGCATCCAGACAGGAAACAGAGGGAAGAACAGGGATGAAACAGAGGATGCAGACTTCTGCGGATCTGAGCACAGGAAGCTGGAGGAGCATCAGAGTAAGAGATACTCACGCCACTCTTGGACATTGGCCCCAGGTACAGCGTTGATAGTCTGGTTTGATGTACGTCTCCACCCCGTCCTCCATCACACAGCTAACAGTGCGTGTCACCACATAAGCACACCAGTTCCTGTAAAATCACCCACAAGCAGGCAAAAGGAAATGACCAGTGAATACATGCGTGATGACTGACAGTTTACCGTAAATTCAGATTCAGGCGTTACCACAAACATAGCAGCCCTCTTACACACTCAGTATAAACTCTGCTGCTGTTCTTTGTTTCAAGGCAAAAAGGAGGAAAGATATGGAAAAAAATAATCGGACATCTGTTCATTTTGTTGACTGTGAGGTTCCAGATGATTATCTAAAACCGCTGACTGATTATTATTCTGCACAACATTCAAGAAAAATTGTCCGCTGGTGCAAATGTCAGATCGGCTCAGGATAACTGCATGATTTTTCAACAATGGCTACCATTGTATGCCTCCAACTCCCTACAAAAACCCACACACACACACACACACATGCACACATGCACACTACTAGTGTTTATACTGCACAGACATATTATCCATCTGCAAAAGTCACACTGATTACATTCATTTCATAAACAACACTGTCGTGAGAATACATTTTCTTGCCTCACAGTTGTGCACATTTGAGATGGTGAAAAGTAATAATAGAGTTTATCTGAAATTGGCTGCTTGACAAAAAGAATGCTTTTACATTTCAGAATATGTATTTATTTGCTTTCCAAAAGATGAGACCAAAAGATGGATATCATCCCAAGACAGTGTGTTCAAGCTGTTTCACATTCTTTCAAGTCTGCCCTAATATAATAATCACTTGCCTATGTGCACATTGTAAGAGTTGACTATTCTTCAAGTTACTATCCATGAAGATATCTCTTCTTAAAGCAAGTTCCATGGAAGAGATGTGAGAGAGAATCCCTCATTCTCTTTGTGCCCCCAGTCTGAGGTTCAGCTAAAGCTAACATACAGTTTCAGTCAGAGTTAGCAAAATCAAGAGGATATCTCCCAAAATCTTTTGAGTAGTTTTGAAATTCCCCCAGCAGTTTCTAGTTACAGTACAGGGACAGCAACAATGGTAACAGTGAGAAACAGCTTAGCTGGGACAACCTGTTTAGCCTAGCTTAGCACAAAGGTTGAAAGCTGGGAGCAAATGCTAGCATGGTTCTACAGCAGAAAACACACCCACCAAACCCTCCAACAGATAACTATTTACCTAGGTCTGCAGACCATCCCATTTTAATGCTGTGTCTGTGCACTGGGTAAATGTACTTAGATATGTACTTAGATATTTCTTGGTTCTCTTTGGTTGACATCCTGAGAAAACTACAGTTCGTGTGCCTTTAGCTTGCTTTACATTACAGTCAATCATTTGACTTAAAGGTAGAACTTGTGTTTGACCACTCTGGTTAATCCACATTTCATGCTGGATACTCTTACTCAGTTCAGATTTAAACCTAGATTTATTGATTTTATATATTTAAAAAAATATGGCAAATAAGTTAGTAAACACCTTTATCGCCACATCCAGCACATGCAGAACAACATTAGCATTTCTTTGGAGGCTTGTTTATAGTGACTTAAAAATATAAGTGTAAAAGGGCCCATTCACTCTCATTGAAGTAGTTTTTTTAGTCCCCACCAACTTTGAAGAGAGACATCTCACTCACAGATTTTAGGTGTTCTGCTGTGTTCACCAGCTTGCAGCTATCTTCGTCTGTCCCCCTTTTATTTTTTGCTATGCAGGCAGAGAACAGCTGTCTGCTGCTTCTCAAACTGGGGGGTTTTCCATTAAAAGCAACTTTTTACATTTGGTCAACTGTAAATAACAAATACAGATACTGACAAGAGCTGAATAAAGGTTAATTCAGGTCTAATTCCAACTCATCTCAGAGTAAAGGCTGTCTAAAATGATTCTACATAACAAAAACCTCCTCATAAACATGTTTAAAAATTCAAACTCAAAGGGACAGAGATTTACAAGACACACACACACTCCCACACACTCCTCTACAGTCTACATGTAGTCAGTTTGTCCTTATCCCTCTGACCCCTTTGGCCTTCAGATTTCTCTCTTGATAACATCGCAGAGAGATTTAAAACACAGACATCTTTTCTCTTTCTTTCTATCATCATTTTCATATAACCCAGGATCCACTGCTATTTCCCCTGTGGTTATTAGGGCCAATTAGTGTCGCTCTCGGATTCATCCGAGCAGAACTTTGAAGGGTTTACAGATAAAAGTTGGAGCGCACAAGGAGTTCCTTCATGCAAGAGAGTCAATCTGAGGCTTTCCTGCCTCTGTCTGTCTTCATATCTGTCAGTCAGTCAGTCTGTGTCTCTTTCTGTCTGTCTTTGTGTCTTTCACTCTTTCTCTACACATCTGCTGCTGTGTAACTCATTTTATTCTCCTTTTCAGGCTTTCCTTGTCAGGATGGATCAGTGTCATCCCATCTCACTGCTTTTCTCACGCTTGCTGTCTCTTCTAATTCATCCTCCTCCACCTGAGTCCCTTCCTGTGGATTTCTGTTTATTATCTCCGTCTCCCTTCTCACTTTCTTAACTTGGTTTTATGCCAGTGGCAGCAGGGCAAGACCCTTTATGTTTTCAAGTTTCTGTTGCAGTTGTCCATCTGCTCCATTGTGGCGAGTGTGATATTGAGGAACTCCTTGAGGGAATTTCTTCGCATTTGGCACGAGGACTCACTTGGACTCAAGGATGAACTGATTAAACTTAGACCATCAAAGGTCAAATGTCAAGGTCACTTTGGCCCAAAGTTACTATCATAAAGGAAAAAAACCCCAAAACAACGAGAAATAGAATTAAAAAAAGCATTTTTGTTAACTGAATTTAAAATAAAAATGAGGCTTTCCAAAAAAAACAAAACCAAAAACCGCTACCTAACTAAAAATGCATTGTAGGTTCATAAACTAACTAAAATAAAATAAAATGATACAGAAAACATTCTTAGTTTTCATTATAGAGAAACTATCCTTAGGCTTTGTTTTTATCATGGTATTTTGGATGGATATTGTATCTATCTTTCAAGATATATGTTCCTTACGAGTCCACTCCCCTCTCCTTGTAGTGTAAACCAGCCTGGCTGGCATCATGGCGGCGAGGGTTTAAGTCAGGAAAAAGTGGCAAACATTAAGAACTAAGCATCTTTGAAAAGCAAAAATTAAACTTAACTACAAAACTTGCTTTACAAACAAATTAAACTCTAATTAAAATCTAATGAATAGGGCGTCTGGTGGCTCGGTTGGTGCAGCGGGTGCCCCATGTGCAGAGGCTGTGTCCTCGCCGCGGCCTCGCCCTGATTCCTTCGAAGTCTTCACCACATATATTACTTGAGTCTTGACAGAAGTGGATGTAAACCACAACCTGACTGGTTGGTGGGGGCACAAAAACCTTGAGGCTTTAATTCTGCTTTTTCTCCTTCTCCCCTCAGCGTGACAACACCTCTCCCCTGTTCCTCCAGGACCATGATCCTCCCCTTCATTCCAGAGCTTCTCTGACTGACAGCAAGAGTTTATCATGTTTCCATACTCCTCTGCCCCTCACGACCTTCTATTTCTGCTGCTACTGTACATGTGAAAGTGAACAGTGCTAATTATCTGTCAGACTTTGCTACAAAGGATTTTCTCAAGAATCATGAGGAACATTTAAAGGGCTGGCTGACCTACAGTTTCTCTTTTCCTTTAGTGGTCCTCAAGAGTTTTGGCTTTACAGAATTTGCTTACATTTCAGCGATTTCTGCCACTGTCCCGTTACACAGAAGGGGGATGGAATTTATTTTTGTTTGTTGTTAATAGCAAAGAAAAAACAAATTCATTGCTGGATTATGAGAGTAATGAGGACACTTTGCTGTGACGCTGCAGGCCAGACCAGGCCCAAAAATGAAAGGAGAGAGAGTATAATTTCACTTTCAATGGTAACTGGGACATAAAAGTTGCATGTATAAATTCGGTAGTCAAATCTGATTTAAAAAAATGACTTAAAAGGTTTAATGTTTGCATCAAAATTAAGTTTAAAATGCCTTTCTTGCTTTCCCCAAAGTAATAACTCTACTTTGCATGTGCAGGGATCCTTAACACCAACCTCTTTTAAGGCTCAATCAAGAGTGCCAATGCGATTATCTAGACATGTTTCCAGGTTCACCTGTTGTAAAGCTGATAAGTGGCTTCTGAGGGGACATGTGTCACACAAGCATCACCTCTACTGTTAGACTTTTCTATTCAAAATGCTTTAAGTTGTTTGTCTTCTCTCTTGTAATGTCTTTTCTAGAACTACAACGATAAATCTGATGGGCTGAAGGGCTGATAGACTGACCAGTATTATCTTACAGCTCATACTGCAGTACATGTCAACCATAAACAGTTTTGTAACCCTCTTTCCAAAGACTTGTGGTTCTGAACGCTGGTCCGCATGTCCTCCTCTGGCTACAGTATGCAATAAGTTGTATCATGCTGTGCTCTTCTATTCTGTGGTTTGTTGGACTGTATTTAATGTTTCTTTCAGATTTTGGAGCGCTGGTGTTTCAGAGTGAAACTCATCTGAAATCGGCCAATGTCAGCGCTTCCAAATGCAGCTGTCTCTCTCCATCATGTATTTCTTGTGGTTCATCGCAGTGATCCTTATTTCATTTTGCTATGTGACGGGTTTTGCCAGGTTCTTTTGCTCTGCGGTTTGTTTTACTTTTGTATGTGGATGGTCTGGTTGTGTATGTTGGATTCACAATGATGGAGAAGGAGGAATCAAACATCTCCATCAGGAGTTGGTCCAGTACAGAAGGCAGAGGGAATGTGTAAAATAAGACAGCACAGATAAATCAAAACAGCTCTGTCTCTTCTCTGTGGAGTATAACTGTTTTTTTTCTCTTTTTTTTGTCACTGTGATTCAGAGAGCTACCTCTGCCAATCTATTATCCTGACTTACTGACTGTCATCTGCTGTCACAGCCACAGCAGATGAAGCATAAAGTTGGCAACCTTCACACCCTATCTCCTCTGATGGAGAACAGGCACCGTGTCTCATATAAATAAACCTGACCATCTTCTTTTTTTTTTACTACTGAGCAGACACAGATGTGGATCCACACGCACATATGGATACATATGCAAACACACAACTCTCTCCATCTCTGCAGCTCCCAAACACCCACACTCACTGCAGACTGACACACCACCCTCTCTGCTGGGTCATTTTCCATCTTTCCATAATGGGCCTCTCACTCCAGTGAAATACATAAGAGGAGCATTTATATTTATAGCAGGATGACGAAGTGTTAGTATTGCACTGAAATAGTGTGTCTGTGGGTGTGGGTGTGTGCGTGTGCTTGTGCCGAGGTGTATCCATCACAAAAGAGAGTACAGAGAATTTGTTTATGTGTGCCTACACGCTAGTTTTCTGTAGCGTGGGCGACACCTTTAAAAACAACATTTCAGCTCCAAACCCTTTGGCCTTCCCTTCACTCTCTCTCTCTCTCTCTCAAACCAGTGTGAAGTTAAGCATTCCGAACAGTAATCCAATTAAGTCCCAGGGATCCAAATGGCTGCAGAGAAATTGCTAAGATGAAAGTCCAATAACTAGACTTGGCCTTTTTTCAATAAGCGTAAAATACAATTAGAAGAACACACACAACATTTAACAGACAAACACACCACACTGGCATTCACGCACTCACAAGAAGCCAGACAAGAATACTTACACAGGCATTAAGACATGCAGATGCACACATACACACAACAACTTTAAGAGTCTCTCCTTCTTATTTTCACCTTATTACACTTAAAAATAAAACTGCTTACCTTTATAAACTAACGCCTATTAAACATGACAATTCCAGTTTACAATCTAACATGCTGTTTAATGGAGGACTGAGAGAGAGAAAGTGTGTGTGTGTGAGTGTGTGTGTGTGTGTTTGTGTGTGTGTTTGTGTGTGTGTGTGTGTGTTTTTGTGTGTGTGTGTGTGTGTGCTTCTTCCCTCACTGGTCTCCTTCAATGGTATATTCAGAAGCTAATCTCCACGTTTCCTATGTCAGCACCACAGGAAAACCCCAAACATAAACAGTCCAGTTTCTGCACAGGTTACTGAATGTTTATTACTACAATATCCATTCATGAAATGTTTATCTGACAGCAGCAGATAAACAGCAGCAACGTAAAACTACAGTGCAGAATGCTTTTACTAATACAGGCCTACCAAGTATGTCAAGCTAGATTTTGGGGTAATTAGGGATGGGAACCGAGAACCAGTTCCAGTTGAGCAGAATCGGTAATGGTGCTGGTATCAATAAAGGTAAAGGCACTTTATTGGTCACATATACACAATGTACAGTGAAATGTGTTCTCTGCATTTAACCCATCCCTGAGGAACAGTGGGCAGCCCAGCACCCAGGGACCGACTCCAGATTCTAAGCCAGTACCTCGGTCAAGGTTACTGACTGGAGGTAAACCTAATGTATGTGTTTTGACGGTGGGGGAAACCGGAGCACCAGGAGAAAACCCACACAGACACGGGAGAACATGCAAACTTCTAATAGAAAGGCTGGGAGTTGAACCCAGGACCTTCTTGCTATGAGGCGACAGTGCTAACCACTACCGCCACCGTGCCGCCTGATCAGATCTTATCAGTTTCCATTGGGGTAATGCTTGGCACCATTCGGGACTCTCTCATGACTCCATTAGAAAGACTTTTTGTGTGTTGCTCCCTTTCAGATGAGGAAAAGACAACCAGATGTGAACTGGCAAGCAGACCAGTTAGTCCTCATCCATACCATCTTTGGTAAAACCAAATAAGTATCCAAAAGCTGTTTAACACCATGCTTCAGTTTTACAAGTTGAAAGAGTTCCAGTATGAGGTCTAATGGGTTGGTTTGGCAAATGCACATCTGGTTAACGTCCTCAGTTAAATAAAGTGCAGCTGGGGCTGGCGTAATAATCTGTAGTCTATTTAAAAGTGTTTGCTTTCAAGGATTCTGTGTGGTTGAATAATCAAAGCAGATATCCTATAGTTTTATTGAAGAGCCTGAACAAGCTAATTACAGACAGATGAGCTAATACAGATGATGTTTTAAGACAGTAAATAAACAAATTTTTACATTTATTTTTTCTGAATTGAACACATTGAATGTTTAAAGCAGATTATAAACCAATCAAACAACAGGCGTGGACAAACACAGATGTTTGTTTGCTGTGGTATATTTGGTGGCATCAGATTTAACGTGTTCAGTCTGTGTTTGATGAAGTTGGTTAGTTTGCAGTGAGTAGCATGGTAGTTGCCAAAAACCTCAAAGTGACCATCAGCTGCTCCTCTGAAGAGATGCAGTCCCTGAAATAAGACTTATCACCTCTCATGAGTGCTGTAATCTTTTCCTACAGTCTGCAGTAGTGCTCTGCTGCTACTCCAGACAAGAATATAAAACCAGATCTGTCTTCGTTTTCCAACTCGTGACAAAAATGAAAAGCTGTAATAACCAGCGCTTGCTCCAGGTTTTATTCTATTTGTCTTTATGTGTCTTTGAAGAACTCTTACAACAGACTGTCTTTAAATTACAGTAGATATCCATTTTACCTGCCATTTTTACTTCAGTTTTGAAATCAGCTGTTGAAACTATTAAGCTTGTTACACTTTTTAGATTTGTTAGATCAAAAACACATTCTGAGACAACTGCCAACACTGGAAAGTTCCTTGTGATTGGAGAATATTGGTGTGCCATGGGCTTTAGGTCCACAGAACACCAATAAAAAAACATGTACAACATCCAAGAAGCTATTTTTACATTTCTTCCTGCCGTTGCCGCCACCAACTATCAAACACTGGAACTGTGTTGAACTATCAGAAGTGCCTGATGTTTGTGCTTGTGTCACTTTGAGGAAGTGTTACGTCGCCACAAAACACACCATTGCTTCCTTTTAAGTTGGTATAGTGAATTTGTTAGCACACAGTTGCTAATTTACACACTTTGCAATTATGGAGTGGCACAGCAAGTCATTTAGCGTTACGTTTTGTGTTCGCTGGGAAATGCAGGTCCAATTTGCTCTTCTTTTGCTCTCTACCAACTCTTGAGGAAAATATTTTATTCAAACTGCTAAATGCTCCACTATGTTCACTAGCTAGTTGCTAACTTTGTTTGTCTGCTGTTTGTGCGGAGCAAGTGTGCAGCTGCCTTTAATGTCTGCAAACAACAATGATGACAGCAATGAGAAAGAACCAAAAGAGAAAAGTTTCAGACCATAAAACCAGAACAATGAGCTGAAACATGCTGTAAGCTCTTTATGGCTGAGGGATACTATGGAGAGCAGTGATAATTCTCTTTTGTCTTTGTCACCACGAGCGACCACTTTCTTGTACACAGTCATGCGATCCATTGTTGACACAAAGTATGTAGACTATAGCAGCTTTAAGGTGGAAGGAAAGGGAAAACTGTATGTTGAAACTGACACATACAATGAACATAGACAAGTCTCCATAAACTTGAACATGCAAGTTAAAACAGCTCCAAGGAACTTTTTTGTGTTAAAAATTTAAAAAAAAAAAAAAAAAGCCCACCACTGCCGCTGG
>JAPZDX010000010.1:3557783-3567913 GCA_029783625.1 Naso annulatus | reverse complement strand
ACTTCCACACGATGAGGAAGACTTGGATTTTACCACATGAAGCTGTTGAGAGTTTGGATGGACGTTTCAGATGGTTCTGATGTTTTGAAACTGCATCTCCACATGCTGTCAGAACAAGCAGCTGAAGTGAGTGGCTCGGATTTTTGGGAAAAAAAAATCTGTTAATCGTGGAATGAAGCTGAAAGGAAAGAAACAGACTCCTCAGTTCAAGACACCTGAGGGTGAGTAACTGACACACAAAAAGTAGTTTTTTGGTGAAATCGCTCTTTAAGGCCGGAGCAGGGAAACCCCGGACAGTGTGGCTCTGAGAAATGCTGTCATTTTTTTGCTTATGTTTAGTTCTGACGTCAGACAGTCTGTCTCCTACTTTGCAGCCCGGGCCTCGTTGCGTCTCCGCAGGTCGTTGATGTTGACGATGAGTCGAGCTTTGTTCTCGCTGATCATGTCCCGAACTTTGCTCTGGTAAATCCCCTGGTCTTGCTGCAGAAAACAGGCAAAGGTTTGGTGATTGTTTATCTCAAAACTATTTCATAATTTTCATGCAGGGCCTCAGCAGAAGGATGCATCGACTGGCGGCTTTAAACACATTTAAACAGACTTAGAACAAATCTAACTGTAGCACAAAGCCTCGTGTTTCCTTTAAACAGGCGTGAACTGACGTTGACTGTCAGCGGTGATGATCTGTGAAAACGTCAAATGGAGGAAATTTCTTTTGTTGTGACCGCATGGCGTCTCGTGCCATCGCACAGGAGTGTTTGAAAGATAAAAGTCAGACTCACGTCGTCGTCCAGGAAGTCCAGGTAATCCCTCTGAGCCTCTCTCATCGCCTGGTCATCTACCACGTCGGTCGCCATTGTATTCGATTATCTGTTAGAGTTTAAAATCTTTAATTTGTGCGCAGACTGTTGCACGATGCGCTCCCTGCCGCCGTCAAACTGCACAACTGCGGCTTTTCGCGCCACTGCGTGCCGGCTACAAGTACAGCGTGACACGTGATTGGTCAATTCAGCACGTACTCTTTTACATAGTCGGCGGGTAAACGAACAGCTGTCCAATAGAATCAACCACGACTGCGCATGACCCCGCCCACTTCAAGAACTCGCGCGAAAACGGAGCAGGAAGGGGCGGGCTGTCGAAAAGGAGGAAAAGGCAAAAGCCTGACACAACTGATTTGACCAGGAGGTGGCGACGTAAGCGGCGGTGGATGTTTTTTTCTCGCTGTAAGCTCCAAATCGTTCCCATGTTAAACTGTGCGGGGATCTTCCGAGGAACTGACGTGATTCAACAACAGATCTCGTTGTTCTGAAATCTTTTATTTTTATTTTAAGTTATTTTCAAAGCATTTTCAGTGAAAGACGCAGGCCTGAGAGGAGGTAGAGTCATATTTTATCATTGACTTTTGGTCTTTTGGATTTCCTTGATAGTCAAAATATTCTGTTCATACAGGCCGACCGGTGAATTTCACTGACAGGCTGTCACAGATATTCCACATGCAGCGTGCGTTAGGAATAAAATCACGAGGACCTTTGTGCTCTTCATGTATTTGTTTGTTTTACCAAACTGCATATAAAAAAATATACCATAAAACTTTTTAAAGATGAGAAAGGTGATTAAATGAAGCACGTCTGTGTATTTTTAAACAGCTGTTTTTGGTCAGTCCACATTAATGCAGGTTACCTCCTGATAATTTATCACATTAACACACAAAATTTTATTTTAACTACTGTTGATTTTCCGAGATGAAATTAGACTGTGAAGTCAGAAAAGCAGCTGCTGCTAAATTGTTTTAACACGAGTGCAGTTCATAATAATGGACAGTAGATGGCGACACGCATGAAAATGTGAAAAATGACATTTGATTTTTCACGCATGAAAAATTAAATGTCTTTTTTTTCAGCGTATCATATTTTTGCCTGGTCTCAGTCAATAAACATGAATCTGTTCATTATACACACAAATAACTTCTTCAAGTTTCTTTTAATTTTAGAAAGGCACAGACCAAATAACAATATAAAACACAAACTTCATAGCCTATGGAATAACGTTTTTGTAAACTAGCCTATGAGCACCTGTCTTTTATAAGAATATACTGCGATCTGTCAGGACTGATTAGAACTATAAAAAAAAGAAAGAAGGAAAAAAACAACAACTTGACTTTGCGCGTTTCCGGTCACTCTGCGCGCAGTCGAGTCAGCTGTGTGTTTTCACGCTTTTCCTCCCTGCAGCCTCTGAAATCTCTCTCTGCCTCCTGCAAGAGGAAAGGCTGCTGCAAAATTCTCCCTCCTTTTATTTCTGCAACTCCAGAGGGGCAACAGGTGCTCTGTGGATACAAGCAGGTGAGGAGATGTTTCTTCTTCTTTGATTCTTTCCCCGAAATCACAGAGCAAAACACAGCAACATGAAATAATTACATACATGCTGCTTTGGACACGAATTGTTTAAGGATTACATCATTTCTGCGGCTGTTGCAAATTAAATGTTTATTTCAGCCATTTTTTTTTTTTCAGTGTTGATATATTCTGTAGTTTACAGTTTTGTGAAACGTTTGCATAGAACTGATTCTGAGGCACGTGCAGTCCCACAGTTCTTTCAAAATAAAGATGATTAGAATTTTTTTCAAAAAACAAACAAAATAAATAAACAAACAAACAAAGGACAACCTTGTTAATCATTTCTTTATGGCCCCAAAATGAAAATGCAACAGTTTTCATAAACCCCACAGGCAGACTGCACCCTTGTTTGTGGGAGATAAACGGCATTTAAAAGTGTCATTGTAACAGGTGCAGCCAGTCAGAGTCAGAGGAATAAAATTAAATTTTGTGACAGCGACAGAGGGAGAAAATGGTCAGGGTGTACCACGCAGAGGGGTCACAGCTGCTACGTTCAGCCACAGTCTATCCTCAGATGGGTGGTTGTTTGTCTTGTTGCTTCCATAGGTGCTCTTTCCCCCAGTGACATCACTGCTTTACATTCCCCTCTGTGTGTGTGTGTGTGTGTGTGTGTGTGTGTGTGTGTGTGTGTGTGTGTGTGTGTGTGTGTGTGTAAAATACAGGAGGGCGATGGTTACAGGTTAAACTACATACCTGCTTTTCTCATGTATATGACTCCTATGGAGAAGAATGTCCTCCATTCATAGTGTCACGATGTGTGTTTGGACTGTGTGCTGTGAGACAGCAGGTTAAAATGAGCTAGAAGAGTTAAATCTGGAAAAATATATCTAATGAGTAAAATTACTGCATGAGTCTGTTCATGGTTTCGTCACAGATGAAACTCCAGAAGGGCGGCAGCTGTTCAAAAAAAGTCCTGATTTGTTAATCTGTTGAAATTTTGCACGTGTAAAGTTATGAAGATAACACCTCACCTTCTCTTCTCCTCAATTCTTAAATTCCCACCCTCATTACTAAGATTTACAGCAAAGACTGTTAACTCTAACAAATACATAAAAATATCTCCTATTACAGCCTGATATGTATAATATAATGTGTAAAACAGAAACAGAAACCAAATTCAGTGATTACCAAATCCTGTGACCTGCATTCAAGTAAATGCAGTAAAAAAGAAAAACAAAACAAAACAAAACAAAAATCCAGAGTTTTTTTTAGAAGAGTTCATAATAAAAGTAACCCCCCCCCCAAAAAAGGAAATGTTATGACTGTAAATGAATAATTACTTTTTTTTTGTGGGGTAGAAAATGATCATATTGATTACCTCTGTCAAAAATGGCCAAAGACTTGTGAGCCAATAGAATAATGACATTGGTACCATGTGATTTCTCTGTCTTCAGTGATCAAAATTCTCCAGGCTGATGGTTTAAAGTTGTCTTTAGAACCTCTGAAGGTCAAAACTCACACACCGAGTGTTTTTTGTAAATGCATCACTCTAACTTTGGACTGGAGCAAGTGTACGGCTGCGTCACATCACCTCCTCTTCTTACAACACTTCAGAAGTGTTTGGGATTTCCCGCTCTTGCTTGATACACTCATCAGCTTGGAGTCTCTCAGTTTTTGTATTTTGTGCTTCTTCTGTGTTGTATACATTTTATATGGGAAACATGTCTGGACGATATGCAGGCCAGTTTAGTACCGCACTCTTTTACCATGAGGCTGTAACACGTGCAGAATGTGGCGCGGCTTTGTCTTGAGCTTTATCAGCGGTAGTTTTCTGAAGTGTTTCTGAGCCAGTGTTGAAATAAGCTTCATACAGTCGCGTGTTTTTGATGCAGTACCTTCTGAGGTCACAGGCGCTCAGTTTTTTTAGCCTCTCCCTTTATGTGCAGAGATCTCTCAAAATTCCCAGAAACTTTTGATGATATGGATGTTAAACCTTTAATTCGTTGCAGTTGTGTGTTGAGAGATGTTGTTAATAAACTGTTGACTGTTTGCAGTTGTAGTAAAAGTGGTGAACCTTGTGACCCACTGAACCTTTAAACCAGTGGTTCTCAAATGGGGGTACACACACTCTGAGGAGTACGGCATGGGGTACTTGATATATATTTTTTAGAGTTAGAAAAATAAATATCAGAGAAAATCATATCAGTCATGAAATATATATCGTTGCATAATGATGACAAAAATTGGTTTGACATGAATTTAATTTAGTGATTGATTCTAAACAGAATTGTGGCATTCAAGTGTTTGTCAGTGACAAGACT
The DNA here is from genome assembly GCA_029783625.1 of Naso annulatus. Taxonomy (NCBI): domain Eukaryota; kingdom Metazoa; phylum Chordata; class Actinopteri; order Acanthuriformes; family Acanthuridae; genus Naso; species Naso annulatus. The sequence goes on along the minus strand of JAPZDX010000010.1, from coordinate 3,563,262 downwards.
GTTAATAAATCGGACACTGATGGCACTGTACTGTGGGCTTTTTTTTTTTTTCTACCAAAACTTTTTTTGCACGTCAGAGGGTACTCGGCAGAATCAATATTTTTAAAGGGAATCCATCCTTGAAAAAAGTTTGAGAACCACTGCTTTAAAAGATGCCCTTTTCATTCTCAATCAACTTTAAACCTACAGTTGAGGAGGTTTAACTTTTACAATGGCGGCGATTTTTAAATGGATCGACCAAAATAATCAGGTTCCTCAGAGAAAACTGAGAGACAGACTCAACCCACTTGAGTTTTAACTGTTGTTGGTTTTTTAAATCTGATATGATTTGATTTATATCTATTTCTATCTATCTGTCTATATATCTATATGTCTATCTATCTATATATCTATATATAACATAATATTGCAGCATTTATTTCATTTGGCCAACAAGTTTACCTCAAAGAAAATTTTAAGCTTCCTGATCTGGATTAATTCAAGCTAAAACTAGTTTTACTAAACTCTGTTTAGGGTTAATCTTGGATTAAATAATTCCTTGTTGGTGCAACCCAGCCTAACCGTCTACTACTGTCTACGATCACATTCTTTGTTATTCATGCTTTACACAACATTCCAACATTTTTGGAATCAGGGTTGTAAATAACACTTGTTGGCATTACATCAGGACACACTGTGGGCTGCTGGTTGTGAACCATTATGAGGTTCTTGCTTAATACATAACAAAGCAGTTTTCAGATATTCATTCGATATCGTACAGGATTATCTCCCATAAAATGAATGAATCAATAATCATTGCCTCCTTTTTTTAAAGTTTTGTCTTCCACAGTGCTCTGTCCCACATTCGTCCCGTCCCTGTATTCCACCTCCTCTTCCTCTCCTCCACTCATCACCCCGCTATGTCAGGTGACATTTTGCAGCGCCTCAGCACTTTGACCCTGAGCATCAAGCACCTTGGCCGCCTGCCGCGGTTCTTGGAATCCATCCCCTCGTCCATTCCGTCACCAAGCCCTACTGTCGCTGCCTCGCAGGTCCCCAGCCTGTTCCGAGAGCCTCACATCCTGTCAGGCTACCGTCCTGTCCAGCAGGACTGGCGCTGCTACCTCCTCAGCCTCTTCCAGAGGCACAATGAATGTCTGAATGTGTGGACTCACTTGCTGGCAGCTCCTGTGCTGCTGCTGCGCTGGTGGGCCAACGTGGGCACCCTCGGGTACACACTGGATGTAGCCTCTCTACCTCTGACTGTCTTCTTTGTGTCGTCCCTCACCTATCTGTTCTTCAGTGTGGCAGCTCACCTCTTGCAGTCTCACTCTGAACATGCACACTACTTCCTCTTCTTCATGGACTATGTGGGTGTAGCAGTGTATCAGTATGGTTGCTCACTCGGACATTATTTCTACTCATCGGAGCCGGCGTGGAGAGAGAGCTGCATCGGGCTGCTGTTCCTCCCAGGTGCTGCCTTCTTTGGGTGGCTCTCCTGTGCGGGCTGCTGTTTCGCTAAGTCCAGATACCGGCGGCCATATCCATTGCAGCGTAAAATCTGCCAGCTGATCCCGACCACACTAGCATACATGCTGGACATAAGCCCCGTAGCCCACCGCCTGCTCACTGTCTCTTGGACACAGGAGCCCTCACTGCCTTTCCACGCCCTCCAGATTGCCTCTTTCCTGCTCTCCGCCCTCTTCTTCTCCTGTCCCATCCCTGAGTGTTTCTTCCCAGGCCACTGTGACTTTATTGGTCAGGGTCACCAGATCTTCCACCTGTTTTTGTCCCTGTGCACTGCGTTCCAGCTGGAGGCTCTGTTTCAGGACTACGCCAGGCGGAGGGATGCAGTGCTGGGGGTATTTGGAGAGAGCCAGCTGTGGTGGGCTTGTGTATCTTTCCCCGCCCTTTTCCTGTGTTGCATCTTGACGGCACTCATTACAATGTGGCACATGAACAAGCAGCTGGATGGTAAACAAAAGAGAGACAAGTGACAAGCGTATGTGTAGAGGCTGTTTCACATGAAATCAGGCTTTGCAGCGAAAAAGCAGTTTTCCTGTTTGTTTAAATGTGTTGTTGGACTGGGCTGCGGCAGCCTACACCACGGAAGGATGCAAAAAAAAAAAAATTCAGAGGCCCTGCAGCAGCTACTTTAGGAGAAATGCAATCAGATGTCACACTGCTGTGGCCAGTCAGGAGTACAACTTCATCTGCACCCGAGGAACACCGCAAAGTCTGATTTGGTCTGAAACTACCTTAAGTTTGTGTGTGTGTGTGTGTGTGTGTGTGTGTGTGTGTGTGTGTGTGTGTAGGAGGGGTGGGGGTTTACTTAAGCTTCTCTTGGGTACACTTTTCAGACTGACTGGGGGAGGCTGGTGCAATTAGGGTTAAAAGCTGTGTCTACAATTTGGAAAACAGCTAATTAGGTCAATTGGTGAAATCAATTTAAGTTTATGTCCTTTTCCCAGGAGTGAACCTTTGTTCATGCATCTGTGTGCAAGCGTGTGTGTGTGGGGTGGGGGGGGTGGGGGGGTGGGGGGTCCGGTTTGAATGTGCTAGATTATATTAATGGTGACAAAAGAAAAACACCTTTATGTTTTTGTCTGACAGAAATCTGTTCTGTGAAAAATGTGATTACTAAAAGTACATGAACAATAAAATAATGTCAAAAATCATCTCGTGCGGTAAAATTAAGAGGTCATCTGAAATGTCTGGAGGGTTTAACTGCTGAGTTAACAAAGCAATAGTTGTCTAACAGGACTTCATAGTTTGCTAAGTATGGCTCAGCAAAGTTTTCCACAGTGAATCATCCTTCCATTGCTAATGACTCGCCTGTTCTGAGGAGAATTTTATAAATGATAATACTCTGACTGTGTAATCAGTGTTTGTTTACCGTCCAAATCTGGACACACAGCTCCTCAAGCGAAACGTTTAACATTTCTGTTTTCCACAAGGTGTTTCTGAGGCAAGCAGCAGTGTCAACATGGAAAGTTGGAGTGAAAAAGTAAATCTGGATTACGGTGTTCTCTGAAGGGGACGGGTGAGATAGTTGGATTTGGTTGAACAAAGAGGCTGGTTTAATACTGAGGCTGAGGAATGGATAGAAGTTGGCAGTACAGTCCTCCACATGGGTAAATCCTTCAGCAGATCCAGTTACGATCCACTTTATGTGTGTGTGTGTGTGTGTGTGTGTGTGTGTGTGTGTGTGTGTGTGTGTGTGTGTGTGTGTGAGAGTGTGCGAGTGGGGGGGTGGGGGGGTTGGTGGTTGACCTTTTCTGTAAGGGACACTGCTGTTGTCCACGTGTCTCCATGGTTTTACCATTCCTCTGTTTGGTAGAGCAGTGCATTTTATTTCAGTCATATTAAGCAGGCAGCCACACCTTCTAGAATAAAGAGAGTGATTTCCCTCAGGATGAGTTTCAGGATGGCCCAGTATTAGTGTGTGAGTCAGAGCTCAGGCTTGCTGTGAAAGGAGCACTTAAACATTTCTGAGTAATGTTCCTCTTGCTTTTTTGTTTTGTTTTTTGTTTTGTTTTGTTTTTTGCTACGAGTGAAATAAGATTGATACTACTCCATTTGTCCACTGGCTCAACTAACCATAAGGACTGGAAGCAGAGGCAAACATGCAGCCTGGCTACGTCCAAAAAAAAGCTTCCCAGCACTTTTAGACCTCATTAATTATCACCTTGTATCTGCACAGTGACTTTAGGCAAACTTGCCTTATGATCTTTCTAAAAAAAACCTTTACAGATAATATCCTCAGAGGTACTTCATGGTGTGTTGTTGTTGTTGTTGTTTTTAACCGTAGAGCCAGTCTAGATTTTTCCTCGTTTCCAGTCTTTAAACGAAGCTAAACTAAATGACTGCCAGCTGTAGCTTCACGTTCAACGTACAGACATGAGACTGAAAAGCAAGATGTAAGATGAATTTTTCTAAAAATAATTAACTGAACATTGATGTGTTTTGAAATGTGGCTGCAGCACAGATGAGCTAAATGCTATAAGGTATTATACTCGTAGTCAGTTATTGGTGATAGTCTGAATGAAATGGATGCCAGCGGTGTCTCGGTGAGTGCCGTGGCAGCTTTGTTAGATTCATGTACTGCTGCTCATGCAGGAGGCCCACTTTTCCTCTGCAGGGTTAAACTCAGCCTAACATCGGGGAGGTTATTATTTTTTCATTTTCCCAAGAAATAGAGATTATTTGTTAGCTGGGTTCATTCTTATATGAGCAAGTTGTGCTCTTAGGATTATGTCACAAATATTTGAAATTGGCCAATATTTCTGCAGGCGTCCTCTCCTCATGCGGTGAAACTGTGGCTATTGATTTCGCTTTGAGCAAATCTCAAACAGAGTTCAGAAAGGGAACAAATAAAAATGGCTGGCTTGCCTGTTGTGCAAGGCTTCAAAAGATGATTATGATAGATCAGGACCATTGAACAAGTAATGGGCGTGGGTGTCACTTTGTGTCGGTGTCATTATGTAATCCTTGAAGAGTCAGGGGTGGGAGGGTGAGCATGGGTGTGTATGTCGAGGTAAGTCAATGCAATGCTTTCTCTGCCTTACCTCGCAGCGGTGATGTAAAATCACTAAGTACATTTACTCAAGTATTGTAATCAGTAGAGGTGTAAGAAAATATCAGTACATATCGATATCTTGGTATTATGTTTTGTGATATTGTATCGATTCTTTGTTTTTAATAGTTTACATGCAGAGATTCGTGGCAGGGGTTCATTTTGTGCTTTGTTTTAACCCCCAACTGCTATTGCACAAAAACTATTGCTATGATTGCATAAAAAATGTTTTTAAAGAGTTTATGGATACTGTGGTGTGTTTTTTATACTATGACAGTTTTCCAAAAATGAGAAAAAAATTGCAGTGTATGGCCTTGCACAGTATTGTAATATATCACAGCAGATCTTATTAAAACTGGAGCCGTCAAACAATTAAATTTTCCAAATCGTGATTAATTGCAGAATTACAATAGTTAATCACGATTAATCGCATTCTCTACTGCATGTGTAAAATTATATTATTTCACAGTTTTTAAGTCCTTAGCCATGTAAAGCAATTCTTGCCCATGTAACTTGACTGGGAATCAAACGCCACTTATGTAGGTCTGGCACAATAGCAAGGAAGAGATGGGCAAAAAAAAAAAAAAAGAGAGAAGAGCAGTGCTCACCAACCGCTAATTAGCTTAGCTCAAACACTGGTAATCAATGGCAAGTGCTAGCCTGCCTCCATCTCACGTCATCAGATAAACTTTGCAACAACTCTAAACAGTCCTGTGTGCTTGTTTGACTTGTTTATTTACAACATTATGTTATTTTTAGATTAAAGCTTCATGAAAATTTAATTTTTTAACAATTTAAAGGTCAAAATGATGTTTTGTTGACCTACTGACAAACACATCTGCAGTGGTTTGTATATGTGCCCTGCAGTTTACTTTCTGTATATATTTAATTCTATAATTACAGTAAACGCTAATTTAAGTCTAA
>JAPZDX010000010.1:3523866-3534414 GCA_029783625.1 Naso annulatus | reverse complement strand
CCCCCCACTGTTCATGTATTTTGGCACTTTGTTGAAATATAAACTCACAAGAATAAGCTACATTTGGTTTAAATCAACCAAGTTCCTGTTTCCTTCCTGCCCACGTGTTGGCATACAACCAGTGTTAATGGTTTTATCCATATGGAGTCATGGCAATGGGATTAGCATTAGAGGAAAGAATTTGTAATAGCAATAAAAAAAAGAGGAAATATATTATCAAACACAAATTAAAAAGCACTGAATTTGAAAGATTTGTTGCTCTTTTTTGTCCTCTGCATGACAGTCCACAAAAGAAATAGCAAACTATTTTATTGTAGTTTCTCTATACACATTTTATATGAAGACTCAGAACAATGGTATGATGATAGAAATGGGGTCTGAAAGGTACACTGTTGTCACAAATTCGATTTTTTTTGTGTTGAATTGGCAGGAAAACACACACACACACACACATGCATGTGCACAGTCACACACACTCTAATTTCCCACAAACACTCGTATGCAAACATTATATCTTGTAATCAAATCTATCAAACACGTAAACACTACCAAGATGCAGAAGAATGGATGTGATGTCTGCTAGTGGAGGAAGATATCTCGATGGAGAAAGTAAATGAACATGTTTTGTTCACTCGAGCAGGAACATCTTATGCTGTATAATAATGACCACAACTGACATGCACATTTCATTTCACCCCTCTGCTCTCAAATGGTACATGAAGGGTTTTTTTTGTTTGTTTTTTTAGGGCTGGTGTCATTTAGTCATCCTGCAGGGTGATTCAGACCCAATGGCCCTGCCAGTTTCCAGCTCTGTGCACTTGAGCACAGTTGGACTTGCGTGGCGTGAACAGCCCTGCACAGGCGGAGAAATGTTTGAGAACTGACTGGGGATTGGTTTCTCCTCACTCCTGGGCTCCACCTTGGCAACACATTATTGCTTCCTCATTTCCATAATTGTGGGGTAATTTAGGGACCGTACAGAAGTAACTAGAGGGGAAGAGCTGGTGGGATTTTTTAATTTTTATTTATTTATTTCCTTTTTTTTTTTAACCATACATTTGCGGTTGTAATTGTTATTTTATGCTATATTTTATGTAATTGAAATCTAGGTCTGGGGAGAAAATATTAAGATAATGAGAGTATTTTTTAGAAGCTCTCTTTGTATGAATTAAATGGCAGTAGTATTCAGTATTGTGTTATTTATACAGACGTTGGCAATTTATAATTCACCTCTAAGTTACAGTAAAATTATTATTATTCTCTCACATATTATGTTTCAAATTTGGGAATATGCAATTGTCTTAGAAATTCTCTACACTTTTCCTTCATTTAGCTTTTAATAATGAGATGAGTCTAAATAAGTTACAGTTTTTTGACATTTTTGGCAAAAAACTGTACAGTGTTTTTTGTTGTTGTTGTTGTTGTTTTGTTTGTTTGTTTTGGGGTTTTTTTCTAAGTCAGTGGGAGGGTCCAGAGACCTCTACTTAATAACTCCTCTAGAAGGTGAAGATTGAACCCATCTTCCCGTGCAAATATTTCTCGTACAGTCCCTTACATGGTAAACCAATCAGAGAGAAACTGCAAATGCTGTGACAATGGGGGATATTAGACACCAATGATTCTCTCTATTTCAGGAATTTCGTCATCTCGTGGTCTGACTGTGAAGGACAGGGAAGTAACAGCAATAAATTGAGCCTTTTTGTATGTTTGTCTTCATATGGTCATTTCTAATTTCACTGTTATTGCAGAAAAAAGAATGAGTCAGTCCAGAGAATTACACAACATATCACTGTGGTGATGGCAAAACTGATCCCAAGTCGGTATTTAAGGGCGACATGTTTCCCCATCAAACACAAGAGGGCAGTATTGTTCCACTGAAACTGTGACTCATCTGCAAGAGGAACTCACCACTCGCAAGGTTTACACTGTAGACCTCCACTTAATGACCAACATTAGCATACAGCAGAAAGGGGCGTTATTTTGTTAATAGGCCTACTGAGTGCGAAGCATTATGACCTTTAAGATCTTTTTTTTTTTTTTTGATGCTGAGTTTTGGTGGGTTTAAGAAAACCACTTGTGCATTCATCAGATGTAATTAATTGACAAAAAATTTGATTCTTACACCAGTAATTAACAGTTTGTGCTTTAACACTCACCACTGTCCAAACACCAGACTGAACCATCTTGAAAGCACAGTGCTGGTGTTTCTGCTCTAACACGTTGGAAGATCAGGAATTACCGTCCAGTTGAAGGCAAACATTTAAATCTAATTTGTTTTGTCCCATATTTTAAAAGGGAAAACCTACAAAGAAAGGCATAAGTCCATTTCATAAGAGCTTGACGTTAGTGACAGTTCTCACAACTCAAACGACAAAGTGCAAAATAACTGCTGAAGCCAGCCACACATGCACCCTCAGGTCTCACCTCACAGTGAACCAGCTTTCCAATCTCATTTGGCTCTTTTTATTATATCAACACACAAAAATATATTCAATTGCACTTCTCTAATTCTTTTATTTCACAGAATGGTATGTAAATAAGCTTGATCAGAAGGACATCACGGTCAAAACATTCCTTGTTACTGAGAGACACAAAGAGAGGTGCAGCGAAACGGCGGAGTCTGTTCTTCTGATGATGATGATGACGTCAAATTGGAATGACCTGCTGAAAACATGACTGGTTGAGGTAACCGGGGCAGGACTCTGTGAGAGCAACAGAGATAAATCACAGTTTGTTTTGCCTCCAAACCCGACTTACGGGGATGTTGTTGAACCTGCCGCTGCGGCTGCTCCTCATGCCCAGGTACTGCCTGAGCAGCTGGTTCACCCGTTTCTGACTGTTCCATTTGCGGGCAGATTTCCGGACACCTATGAAGCCACCGTAGCGCTTTTGTAAGGGCCTCATAGGTGAGCCAATCAGCTTCCTGTAACCATGGCGTCCCCTCTGAAAGCCACCAAAGCGTTTGGATAAGGTAATGGCCTCTGAGGCATCATTGTCGTCCCCTTCTAGCTGGCCGCCCCTCTCTGCATTCCTCTCCTCCCTCGGCTTCCTTTCTTCATCCACCAGACTGAGATCCAGACCCCGCAGGCCTTCCCCCTCCTCAGAGGATTCCAGCAGTGATGAGTCATACTGGACACTGCGCTGCTCAAAGGGTGTCTCATCCTGATCGTCCTGCTGGAAGCGCTCTGCGGCTGCAGACTGCAGCATCTCACTGTCTGAGTTCAGGTCAAGAGAGGTCAGCTCCAGCTCTCCTGCTCTTTTAAGCAGAGCACCTCCCTCAGAAAGTGCCGGACGGTGCGTGAGCTTCACGGCACGTTTACACACCTCCCATGTGAGTGAAGGGGAGACGTGACCCTCACACTCCAACAAACACACCTGCAGAGGGAAGAAAAGGTGTGATGTGTTAAGATAGTGCACACAAGAATTTCTTTGACTAATTTTTTTTACAAAGACCAATCTAATTTCTGAACCTGGTCATAATCCCCTGATTTGGTTCATATGGAGTAATGTTAAAGCAGTTTTGCATGGCATTAGATACGTTAAAGGGATAGTTCAACCAAAAAAGAAAATTCAGTCATTATCTTCTCATCCTCACGCTGATGGAAGGTCAGGTGAAGTTTTTTAGTCCACAAAACACTGCTGGAGTTTCACAGGAAAAAGTCATTGCAGTAATCTCCAAAACATTTGAAGTGAATGGTGACCAATTTTCAAACATAAAAAAATACTGAATACAGCTTGTCTGAGGTATTCCAAGTGTCCTGAGGCTCGACATGCCAAATTGTTTGAAAAACGTCACTAATGCCATGTTTTTAGCCTCCATGTTCACTGTAGCCTGTAGCTCCTCGATAGGAGCGGTGTTCATATGTGCATGTGCACACTGAAGCTCACACGGTGCGCATTGGAGACCAACGAAACTCTTTTAGTATTATAAACTGGTCACCACTCACTTTAATTGTTTGGAAGACTACTACAATAACTGAATTTTCTTTTTTAGGTGAACTATCACCTTAAGGGGCGACAGGTTAATAGACTGCAATAGAAGCATCTCAGTGTTAAATTTGAGAGAAGTGGGTCTGCTTTCTAATTTTGGCCACACAGTGACAGATAAAGACACACAATCTGGAGAGTTAAATCCCCACCAGCAGCAAAATAAAGGTTCACAGAAACACATGATGGCCATAACAGCATCAGCAATCTAATAACAGTGAGTGAATGCCTGACTTGCCAAAAACACATAATTTTCTGTTCCATAAACTCTCACAGAATCCCCAAAACAGCCATGACACAGGAGATTAGTGAGTGTGGGCTACATTTACATGCAGCTTTGGACAGGGTACAGAAACCTCACTGGCATCCTTGTGGTCTTCAGTTATACCAGTAAGATACTCTTTAACAGACCTTAACACCAAAACACTGTGTGGGATGAGTAAATTGTCCATCAGATTGGATCATTTGTTGTAGGGATATTGAAATTCAATAAATCCCATTCAAACAACTCAGGTAAAAGTCGCCATTTTAGAGACCTGCTCAAGTACAAATAAAAAGGTAATGTCATTATCACAACATTACATTATTAGACTTAATGTTATACATGAAAAATTACCACCGCTGACGTTGGTAACTACATTTTCAACTACGTGCAACTTTCTTTCACTTGCTTGTGGAGTCTCTTTAAAGTGCTGGCATAAGAATAGACATTCAGTTTTAATAAAGGAATCTAAAAAGTTCTTGTAAGCATGTCAGTTAGCCTTTTTACACATTCAGCAGACAAAGCGAAAGGTTAGCATTCATGTGGAGTTCTGGCAACCTGGTGAATGTAAGTCCATTGTGGCTCCATTTAGCTCTGTTTTAGTTTTCACCAGCTCTTGGAAAATATTCCTGGCTCTTTAGCAACTAAATGCTCCATTAAGTTCACTACAACATTTGTTTGCTGTTTGGTGAAGGACAGGTGGCTCACAGTGGGTTTATCAGAACCTTTTTGCTGTAAAACAGCTGCCTGTTACTGAAAATACTGCTGAAAATGAGGTGGATGAGAGCGGTGATACAGACAAGTTGTGGGCCAGAGAAATAAAACAGAATCTAGAAGACATTAAAATGCCGCATAGTGCTGAGGAAAACTGGAAAACTCGCTATCAGCCCTCTTTGGGTTTGTCACGATGAGATCAAAGCAGGCTGATCGTGGTAATGCAGCCTGTTGCAGCAACTTGAGAGCTTGTTTACTAATGTATTTTGCATGGTCAGCATCATTGTTTTTGTATTTTGCCTGGAGAATCTTAGTGAAGAACAACCAGACTCGAGCTGAGAAAGCAGTGTCCTGACCTAGTTGGCCAAAGTGTCATGGGAGTTAAGTTAAGTGGCCCTTACTCTTGCTGTGTTCAGCATCTATGGAAAGTTATGTGCCAATGTGAGTGTCCATCATTTGATAAATGTGACATCTACTCCTGCACAATGATTGGCAGCACAAAATTGGAAGAAATTATGAATCAGTTTGAAGGACAGCAGGTAAATTATGTCTGATTTTTTTCAGATTGGCTCTTCACCTTGTGGTAATGATATTTTTGCAGTGGAAATGATATCGGCAACTGAACTTTTTTACGTGGAGTGAATGTTGTCGTTGTTGAACCTCTGACTTTCTGTGCAATTTTAAAGACCTTCCTGTCTCATTATCATCACACCTTACAGTTTGGCTCCATACCTGGACACTCCTGGTAGAAACATAACTTTTGCAGTGTGGAGGGGAGGACATAAGACCGAACATTTGAAGTGCATTTTCAATAATAATACAATTGGTCTAGTTGCTCCTTTTTCATTGTCTTCTGTTGAAAACTTTATATAAGAGTTTTATTTTTGGCTAGCAGAAAATACTTTTGCCCTGTCATTTCAACTCAGAATGAGACTGACTTTATCATTTATCCCTTTGAATGTGGAAAACCACAGCACATTAGTTTTTCCTCAGAGTAAATATATGAGAAAATAGGCTGCAGCTGCCACATTATAAGGATTCATGCCTACACATCTCCCCTTTCTAAAACTTGCGAGCCCTCTGAGTTAAATTTCAGTTTGAGGTAAGAAGCAAATCCCATTTACTCATCAAATCTCGCTCAAATGAGATAAATTGCGTTGTTATCGGAAAACCTGCTCACATCAGAGGAATGAGAGAAGAGGGAGTTCCGCTTGGAATCTATCAACGGCAATTAATTACCCATCGTAAATGAAATGAGCACACCAGGGGATTCTCCACGTCAGATCAATGGAGCAATCTAAAGGAGGTTTATGAGTGAGAGCAGATGTGTGTATGTGTGTGGGTGTGTATGTGTGCGCGCACGCAGTCCTGTATTTTTATACTTGTGAGGACCAGAGGATGAAAATGTTGTGAGAGTCCTCCATTGTGAGTACACTTCAAAGGGTTTATTATGTCAGAAGAGAACCATTCAGGCCAGGGTTCACACATACACAAGGTTCAAATTAGAATAAGGATTCTGGGTCAAGTCCAGCTGGGGATATTTGTCCAATGTCATATATTTAACAAGGTGGTTCAAAAAACAAAGAATTAGGGTTAGGTTGTTTTTAAGTAAAGGTTAAAAAAATCTTTCACTTATGACTGGCAGTCACACACCTGCTACACTCCAGTGTTTAATCCCGGAGCACCCCAGGGTTGTGTGCTCAGATTACCCCACAGTCATCGACCAGATCTCCACAAACATTAAGAGTTTATATTAGTATGAAAGTAGTGGTGCACAGAGAAAAACAGTAAAGGCATTAAAGGACAACAAACTGAATTTCAACTCAAAACCTTGTCCTGTAAAATGATAATAACTTAAACTTGTAGCCTATATTTTATAGGGATATATGTAGTGGAGGGACAGAACAGGGTGATAAGGGTCACTTTCAAAATCTTACTTGACAACTCTCAGTGACATGCAGTAATCTGTATGAATGATGGTCATGTTGATGCTCTATTCATCAATCCACCATGTTATCTTATGTGGAGATGAAAAAGAGGAAAAAAAATCTGAGATCCTTGGATGTGACTAAAATGTGTTAGTGTCTAACTGCACTAACACATTTTAAAGATTCAGCCCTGATGAACACAGTGAAGTATTTTGTACGTAAATGATGATAGGTTGCCTTAAATGACACGACAATGTGCTGTGCCACACCTGAACAGTCTTTTTGACAACTTACAGCCCTGAAGTAACCAGAAAATTTCAGTACTTCACAATTTACAACCAGTGCCGACATTCAGCGCTCTTCATGCGGCAAGTAAGGTCGTAGAGGTTAGGGTGGTGGGCTGGCATTTAGCATGTCTGACTTTCATCAAGGAGACTTGAGCTTTCCTCCCATCACAAACCTAAAATTACTGTTTCCCCATCAACATTTACCACAACCCTTCCTCACCCTTAGTGTCATTATTTTTTAGCCCTGAACACCTTAAAGCACCATACCAGTGTTACTACATGTCCTCTGTCAACATTGGCCACATAGGTTACATAAACCCCACCCATTTTCCCCAAAATAGCTTTATCTATGAGATATTGTGTTTGTTTACATTTTGGTCATGTTCAATAAATGTAACAGAAAGTACCTAAAAAATTTGTGACATTAGTTAAAAAGAATGTCTTTGTCAAAATCCTTCTTCACGCTGATATTCCAGTTTGGAAGACAGCACTTGTAAATTACTTGTGAATTATTTCTCCCAGCATAATAGTTTTTGTCTCTGCAGCTCCCAACTGCCCTTCCTCTCTCACTCAGTGATTTTTGACCAAATAAACACAGATGTCCTTTTTAGAATTATTTATACCTATCAAATTTCTTGTGTCCTATAGTGTTTCGATAGCCTGTTTCAACATGAATGACAGTGAATGGAACTAAAAATGCAGTCTGAGATCTACTTAAAAAAACACAGTCGAATTTTAACAATTAAATTTGTGGATGATAGGGGCAATTCTGCAAATGGTGAGAAGTCAAAATAAACTGTATGGTCCTTTAAGCATGGTTTATTCTAAATAAACACATTGTAGTTGCCACTTGCAGGTATCGTTGTCAGAAGGGCCCGACCAATACATCAGTTTGCTGCAATCATCGGCCGATATCAGCCTATCGCAGATATATCGGTATCAGTGTATGTGTTCTCTGTTATCTCCGATATTAAAACTTTTTTTAAGCCTGGAAAAAATGCTTGGACTAGTGATTTAAAAAGGTGTGTTTACATAGTTTGTCCAGCTGAAGGCATAACTAATAAACGAAGTGTTTACTGTTCAGTTGATGTTTGGAATAAAGTTTGTTTAAATGGATGATATCCTGCCCCCATTACCAATCTTTGTCACAAGTATTTGATAACCCCATTCAGCACATTTTTTATTATATATAGTTTTGGCCAACATATCAGATATTGGAATTTAACAAATAGCAAGAGGAAATGAAATCGTTGGTATTGGACAGTGAAAGCAGAGCTAAAGCAGCCTGTTGGCAGTTGAGGATTCCGGCACCATATGTGCTATGTATATGTTATATAATAGTAGCATCGAGGTATTTGTATAATTTGTGTTTTAGTTTATGGGTTTAGTTTGCTGTTGTCTACCCCACCAAGTAGAAGGCAGAGAAATTTAGCGCTGAGCTGCCACAGATTGGAGCTGGCTGTAATGGTTTTTGGGGTTTTTTTTATTTGTTTGTGGATACAACTGGACTACACTCTGCATCATCACCATCATCATTCATCATCATCATAGCAAGTGTCTTCTTCTAGCAAAAGCCAAACCAGACGGAAGAAGTCGACATTTTAATAACAACCCTGCATGGAGGCCAAGGACAAAAAGATGCTTCTGCAGATGCAGCGAGCACATCACGTTGGTGTATTGGATTTTTTTTTTTTAAGTCTGTAAGTTGTGTTTTCACAGTAGACAAAATTGTGCAATGGCAAATGGCCTCTACAGAAGGTAAGAAATTTTAGAAATTCAAGCAAAATATGCAGAAACTGCTCAGAGTGTTCATTAACAGCTGCAGCAGAGAAAATGCAAAACTGTGAGCAAAAGCTGGCAATTACCTTTGAGATTAGCATTATGCAACAAATGTAGTCCGTGGAGAGGATGACACTATGAAATGTTTGGTGTGTGTGTGTGTGTGTGTGTGTGTCTGTCTCTGTGTGTGTCTGTGTGTGCGCGTGAAGGTGTCCACACTAATAAATCAATGAGTCCTGACATTATAACAAACACCGGCTGCTTCCTGCATCTTTCAGTCTGGAGTGGGAAACAATGGAATTGCTCAGTGGATTCCATCTGCGGCTCAATGGGGAAGCGGCTAACACAATGAGGAACTGATAAAATGTGTCAGTCACCAACCTAAGCCTGAGCCGACGATACTGAGCAGGAGTCAATTACAGAGTTCTATTACAACTTCCAAAAAGGTCCCAGCTGTCTTTCTCTGCATCATTATCAGCTAAATTAGCCGTCCTACAGCTCTTCGTGTGCCCAACGGACTATTTTTACCCTCCGACATGTCTCGCATGGTTTTGGAACTGAGATTGTGTGCTGCATGGGAATTTGCTTTGAGTTCGGAGAGCGATCGCGCTGCCTCAGAATCTCCCTACGGATCACGAAGCATTGCACAAGTAGTGGAGATACCTGCACATGCAAATAAGTCCCCGACACAATAAGACAGAAACTGTATCAGTTTTAAATGTTGTTAATCACATGAACCTCAGAAATGCAGACTGTGGAGGCACTGAGAAAAACAGATTTATATTTGTACATTGTTTGATAAACATTATAACCATCATGCAACATGTTTAAGTTATGAGGGATTTTTTTTCATTTATTGTGGTTTAGTATCTTTTGTGCCATCACTGATTCCTCAATGTTGTTACTGCAGGAAAAAAAAAAAAGATAAATAAAAATGACACTTCTTTCAAAAAGAATTTCAATGCATGAGAAACACGCACTTATCACACTGCCCTCCTCCCTCTTTAAAGCTTGAGTAGGCAGTTTTTGTCGTCATCATGGAAAATTCTGTAATAATCTTTCAGCATATTGTTTCTCAGGTGGTCTGAGGGAACAACGGACTTCTGCACCTCTCCTTGGCTCTGTATTACAGCTTTAGAAAATGAAAACTGAGACAGGCACTTTTCGCCCAATCACGGGTCATTTCAGAGAGCGTGTTTTTCTATTGGCTGCTCTACTCTCACTTCTCAGTGACAGATGAAATGGCTATAAGCTAACTGGCTGTTGAAACAACTGACATGCATTATGTTCTAAATCAGGCCCCTGGTGACTCGACAAGCTGAGTTGCAGGCGACTCCATCAGCCGGCTCGAGTCGAGCTGAGACGGACCAGTTTACACCGCTGCAACTTTCCCAGCAACCATTTCATCTCGTTGTGAATCTTTGGTGCAAACTGGCCTTATAAGAGAGAGCGACAACAGACAAAATAAAAAGCGAGTCAGAGTAAAAACCGGAAGGGGAGGGGGCAGCAGAGTTGCTTCCTTAGGAGTCTCATGCCATAGCTAGCTTGATTTCCATTTGTTACCTATCCCAGCTTTAACTCTTTTGTACAC
>JAPZDX010000010.1:3485175-3496498 GCA_029783625.1 Naso annulatus | reverse complement strand
TTGTATTATATCTCTCTCTCTCTCTCTCTCTCTCTCTCTCTCTCTCTCTCTCTATCTCTCTCTCTCTCTCTTTGTGGGGGTCGGTTGGCTAAATATAATTCTTTCATTCTTTTCTATTGGAAAACATAACATACAAGTTATGGCAAAATGACAATTTTGGCTGAATTCGGGATGGTTATAGCAAAGTAATTGCAACAAAAACAAGAAAAAAGCCAGCACACATAGACTAACTTGAAGTGTGTTTTATTTGTTTCCGATGTTTCAGTACTAGACCTTTATCAGGCAATTGGTTTGTGACACTGAGAAGCCATATAAAGTAGGGAGTGGCTGCAAGTCTGCAACCAGAAAAAAAATCAATTTACTGAATGATAGTGTCTAAAATCATCAACCAGTCAGACATACAATCATAACTGTAGTTGAAATGCTCACTGTGTCAGATGAGAGGATCACTACAGAAACATGCTCAGTGCCCACGAAGGCCAGGATTTCCTCTCAAAAAGATATGTTCCAAATGTAGCAGGTTTCAGTGTGAAGATAAACCTTTGGACAATGCTTGTTAATAAACGCAACAAAATGCCAATAGTTCAAGTACTATAATTAATACATTAGCTTAGAGACGGTAATCAAATTTACATCGACCCTGTCATGGCTGTATCAGTTAGAACGGTGGGACCCTGTGCAAAGATCATGAAGACCCCAAGAGGTTCTGCAACCAAAGAGTTTTAATATTAGGCTACAGATGTGGACGTTGCAATGCAGAGATCTTTTATGTTTGTGGTTATGTTGATGATGTAGTACACCGATGAAGTAAATTGATGTTCTTTTTATTTTCTGAAGCACACGGGGAATGTGATTGGTTTGCAGACTCGCCCGAGTTAAAGACTGCAGCACCATCTAAAAAAATAACAAACTGGGAAGAGTCTGATCACAGCTCGCCTCGTCACGGCAACTCCACGTCACATGGAAAAGGCGAGGTACAAGTGTTGCTCCCTTGTGGTAGCTGATGAGAAGAAAGGCCTGGTGTCCTTCCAGCAGCTTGTTACACGGGGAACAGCTAAGTAAAAAGGGGGTTTCCCAATTTATATCAGTGATGATGTCATGGCCGTGCCCCGGGGACTCCCTGGGGTTCACGTGGCAATAACAACACCAAAATATTATGTTTTCCCAAGAATACGGCTGCTGACATGACTGAAAGGATCCTGCATATCGGGCTGCACATCATAGTGCACATAGGGACCAAAGATGTTGTGAAATAACAGTCTGAAGGGTTGAAAGGAGACGTCATTGATCTCTTCAACACAGTCAGCTCCCTGAATGCTGAGATGTTCATCAGTGGCTATTTACCACCAGTCAGGAAAGAAGTAGAGAGATTCAGAACACTGTTGACACTGAACACACGGCTCTCAGCTGCATGCACAGTCCATTCGCTGCCATTTATTTATCGACAGTTTTGACTTCTTCTGGGACTGCAGACATCTTTTAATGCAGATGGACTTTGCCTTAAAAAGTCAGGAGTACATTGTTCACCTCTAACCTGTTTTACTTCTTGCATCACCCATTTGTTCCCTCAGCCAGCAGACAACAGACAAGACAATTCTAAAAGAAGCAGCAGACATAACAAAATATGGCAGAAACCTTAAAAGACAGCCACCCCCAAACCCCTGGAGACAGTCCTCAGAGCCAAGAGGAGGAGTGTCCACTACACTCTCCAACATCTGCCATTGAGGATTTGATAAAAATTCAACAGAATTATGACAGAATGGGCATTAGTGACTGTTTTACATTGGTGTCTGAGTTTTTCTCCCATTTTAATGCAATGTAATCATTTCTTTAATGTGGGAGGGGTTGGACCTGTTCAGGGGACATGATGGCATAAACATTTAGGATAAAATGAAAAACAGATTTTTATCTGTGTACAAACCTTTCTCTTAAACCTAATTATCGAGTTGAACTCAATTGTGTTAAAGAAATAAAAGAATGAGTAGATGGACTTAAGTTTCACTTGAACCAGCACACTGCTGTGAAGAGAGGAAAAAAAGTCCAGTACGTCGGGCATTTTTAGGCTTGAAGGAAATTAACAGAAGTAGCCCCATACTGAATGGAGCTGACAGCACTCATGAGGAGGAGGAAAAGTCGGGGCCCAGTGTGGGAGTAGCTTGCTCAATTCCTGTTTGGATAGGTAATAGAAAAAGTCAAGTCAGTGTTTTTTATATAGTGTCAAATCACAACAAAGTTGTCTCAAGACGCTTTACACATAGTGTAGGTCTAAACCACACTCTATCATTAAAATATATTAAGTTTTTTGGGCCCAACAATTGAGAGCAAGTAGGATAAATCTGCTCTAGAAACAGGCAGAGCTCAAGCAGTTCAATAAATTTGTCAAATTTAGCATCCATTCCTTGTTAGCCACAGGATGTCCCAAAAAAACTGTGCAGGTAATGCTTCTAACATATAAATATACTTCATTGAATGTCAAGTCTTTTTTCAGAACATTTTTTTTATCAGTGATTTTAGTGTCAAGCTGAATTGTCTAACCGAAAGCTTGGTGTTTTTATTGGATCCACTACTCCAAATTTCAGTTTTATGAGTGAAGCTGGGGTGCATAAGAAAGGAGGTGTAGTTGACTTTCTGTTCAATGCCACCCCTCCGATGCAAGCAGACATCTTATGCTGTGGTGTGAAAATTTTCCCACTGACTAATATGCTTGTGGCGCCACTAGTGTCACCGGTAACGCCGGGCATTTATAAGAAAAGGGGGGATTTTCGTCATCAATAGGCTATATAGATTGTTATGTGCGTGTCATGCGAAGAAAATAGAACTGATCACCACAGACAGTGAGGTAGCCACGGAGCTATAGCCCACTACATAACCTAACTGGTTCGGGGCGCAGACAGAAGGCGCTTCAAGGCAGCCCTCCATGCGCTTCGCTGCTGCAGAGTGGACCAGCGGTCACTCAGAGGGCTGTACAGGCACAGCACCCACAGCATCGGGAAAGATTAACTGGAGACAATAGACAAAACGTTCTGCACTATGTGTCGACACCTCTCCGAACAGGTCATAAGTGAAATTTGACACCAGGTACTCCCCTCCGTGACTATCCGCAGCGCAGCAGCCGACAGATCAGACAGACACTGAAGCCTAACGGTGGCTGCTGTTCTCAGTGAAGTGTTAAAAACTTGTGTTTTACACTTTCAAGGGTTTTAATAAAATGAACATGCTGATGGTGCACAGAAATAAACTAAATTAGTTTTATTCCTAATATAAAAAAAAAAAAAAAACAGTGGCGATGGTGAACAAGTTACAATCGGTGTAAACTGGCCCACCGTGTAACACCAGTGTCACCGTCGACCACAGCAAGCCTAATGGAAATTTAAAATTTTTTGAATTAGTGGCTTTTCAGTTAAATTGCTCCTCTGGAGCAATATGACTTCAAATCTACAGACCACCCAAAAACTGTGCAACGTTTTTCGATGACTTCACCAAACTGCTGTCGATGATCCACGTTGACTTTGACTATGTTATTATTTTTGGTGACTTAAACATCCATGTTGACAACCCCCAGGACAGTGGGACTAAAGAACTGTTCTGTGTTCTTGATAACTGTGGACTCACTCAGCATGTGATGAAGCCCACACATAAAAAGGGGCACACTCTGGACTTGGTGATCTCCAAGGGTCTGTACATTTCAAAGGTTGTGGTGACTGATGTTGCTCTGTCTGATCAGTCCTGTGTATTGTTATATGTAGTGTTATCTCCATGTACAGAAATGTTCAAACAGAGCTAATTAGAAGATGGTCTATCACTGAAAACACCAGTGAAATATTTATTCAGGTTTTATTGGTGCCATTGTAGCCACTAAGGTGAAGGTGGCCTCAAGTGAGAAAAAAACTCCATGCAGAAATTTCATGCAGTGCCAATAAGCTGAATGTAGATGGCGAAAGACAGATTTCCATGTATAAAGACAAACTTTGCATTTATAATTTGAAACTGAAAAATGCAAGACAGTCATTCTTCTGCGAGGTCATTGCTAAAAACCATAATAATGCACATTCCCTGTTCATTACTGTCAGCAGGTCAACAAACCCTCCTGTGTCAGTAGCCTGTGAATTTCTATCCACTGGGGCCTGCATCAAATTTGTCTTATTCTTCACCGACAAAATTCAAAATATTAGACAGTCAGTGACTCTGTATCAGGTGCAGGATGTGTGATGTCTCTGTGTCCACTTAAAATCAATTCATGTATTACAACACGATTTTATGTGATCAACCCTGATCAACCCTAACCCTGATCAACCCTAACCCTAACCTGGAGGACATCATACGACATCTGAAATCCTCCTCCTGCTGCCTTGATATTCTTCCAGAAGGCTTTTTCAAAGGTGTGTCCAGTTGCATGGCTTTATATCTCTTTCAGATTGTCAACACGTCACTTCTCTCAGGTGTCTTCCCACGGGCCCTGAAAACTGCTGTCACCAAGCCACTCTCAAAAAGGAGCAATGTAGACACTGCAATAATAAGCAACTATAGCTGAACTACTTCTTGGCTCTAAACAACAGTTTTGATGTCTTCTGATCAGGATTTTGACCACACCACAGCACTGAGACTGCTCTTGTAAAAGTCTTAAATGACATCAAATTGGACACTGACAGTGACAGAATTTTAGCTCGTTCAGAGGAAGGGGACTTGGCATTTTCAGTCATTAACTATGGCTGGTCTCACCATTTTTTCTGCACTGCATCAGCTGTGGAGGTCCTAGACAGGCTGCAAAATTAACAATATTGTGTCTGGGTTACTAAAATTATCTGCTGGTTTGTAAAGTTACACACAGCCACAAATGGGATGTTAGTGTTACCTGGTAACATTAGCGACAGGAGGAAGGGGGACTTGCCGTGTCTTCTGTCATTAACTACATTCGTAACTGTCATTTCTGTTCTGTATCAGTTGTGGGAGCCAAGGTCATGTTTGTGTTCATAACATAATCCCACGGCGTGGGCTATAAAGTCACGTTGTAGGACCTCTGAGTGTTCACACACAGCACTGTTGCGACTGCCATGTCTGTTCAACGTCGAGACATTCGAGCCATCAGGACGTCAGTGACATTGGGAGAATGTCAACACTGATTAGCTGTTGGGTCACAGCGTCACGCAATTCACCAAAAAATCTATTTTATTTCAATTTGGTTGCATTTACAGAGCCTGCAGTTAACTTACAAAACACATTTACATGTAATTCTGAGAATTTAACAAATCATAAATCAAAACAAAATCATTTTAAGGAACCAGGAACCAAACATAAGCCTACTATATGTTTGTAAATAAAACTGTTGGCCCTGTATTTGCAGTAATTTGTAAAATCTTAATTAATATGAAAAACTTAAGAATCATGATAAAATCGAGATCATGATCCTGCCATGAAAAAAATCGGGATATGATATTTTTGCCATATTGCGCAGCCGTAGCGGGGCCTCTTCTGTTGAACATCTACATGCTTCCGCTGGCTCAGATTATTGACAACAACAAAGCAGCTACGCAGATAATTTGCATAATCACATCACCAGGGGGCTACGGTCCAATACATGCACTGAATAAATGCATCAAACAAACCGATAGTCGGATGCGACAGAATTTTCTTCACAAAGATAAAACTGAAGTAAAAAGGTTTTTTTGTTTGTTTGTTTTTTGTTTTTTGCACCCTGTAAGCTATGCACTGACAAAACTGGGTAATTTTAGTGACTGAAAAGACATTTTAGTCAATTTTTACAATGACAGTATTGGGTATTTGTAACAAATGGTCAGGACATTTTCCAGTTGTGTTTGGGGTTGACAAACCTGTTTTTTAAAATCCAAAACAGGATTTTTCCTTACCATAACCAAATGTTTGTTGTTGTTGTTGTTGTTGTTGTTGTTGTTGTTTGTTTTTGTTTTTTTTCTTTTTCTTTGTGCCTAAACCTAACCAGACCATAACCCCAGTGCTGCAATGGCCTATCATGATATGAGATTTTTACTACATGATTATGGATTTCATGACAATGATAATGTGATATCTATAAAAAATTTAATAAGGTAGTAATGTTAGCAATCAGATTCTTTCGCTTATTGTTCGTGTAGCCTCGGCCTCCCACTGTGCTCTCTGTTTTTTGTCATTAATTGTTAGTTGATAGTAGCTGTATTGTTCCTGTCGATTTCCAACACATTCTGGGCCGGAGTATCTTCCACACACTTAAGGGCATTTGGGCAATTACTTCACCAGGAGGCACTCGACTTCTTGCAAATACATGCGTGACTCATAGTCACAGAGATCAAGTGGGTCCCTGTAGTCTCTGTTGTTGCTGTCAGTCGAGAACCTCCTGCATGTTGGCTCAACAATGTCTTCCCTTGTGTTTCCTGTTTAGGTGCTTACGTGTGTAAGGGTCGCTCCGGCTGGCTGATGCCACTGGGTAAAGCTTTGTGGGAAAATGCCGACCTCCAGCTGTGCATCCCTATGAAGTTTAAGAGAGCGCCCCCGCTGCCACCCCCTCCTGGTCCAGCCATGAGCAGTATGCTTTTAGACATGCTCGCCTCAAACCCAGATGCCCGGCCCCCAGCAGACCAGCTGGAAGCCAGACTGCGCCTTGCTCTGAGAGAGGACTCCCACTGACAGAAAGTATGCTTAAGAGATCATAATGGCTAGAACCACTATGGCCATTACATAGAAATATTGACTGTGGGCCAACTGTGCTTCCAGCATGTGTAAGCAATAGCCACTTTGTTGCCCCAGGGTAGCGGGAATAAGAAATATGTATGATTATATGGGATTGCAGGTGCTATTTTTGTCACAGAGAGTGGCTTCATTTGTAAACTGTGTAAGAAACCACATAAAGGGAAATAAGAATGAACTAGACGGGGTCCATTTGAGCCCATGATTGCACTGCAGACAAAAACACGTAACTTAACAGATCCACACGGAGACCCAGTGGGACTCACTGATGCTGTATTTGATGTAAGCACCATGCTGTTCCTTAGACCTCGAATACTTGACATAGAAAATCAATTTTACTGTGTACATATTGCTAAGATAGAACGCAAGGGATTGCTGCTGCTGCTGCTTGTTGTTTGATGTGGAGTGTTTGAGTGACTCCCCATTATTTTAGCTTTGTTGCTGGTGTTAATTTTGACTTGATTTATAGACATATTTTACTTGTTAAAAAGTCTCGCTGGCATTAAATTCTTTTGTGCTTTCTACCATCTTCAAATATTTCCACCTCACCTGAATGTACTGTCTGTCTAACAGGTCAAAGGGGTTCCAGATATCTTGTAAGTCTCATGAAGTAAATTTTAAAAAGAAAAATAAAACAAATGGAAGCATTTGTTCACTGCAACGCATTACAGTGCAGTACTCCTGTAATAAATACTGCTTTTGTAACACTAGTCTGCATTGTTATTAACACTGTGTGAGCCACATTCATCTCTAAACTGTTCTTTGTGATAGTGCTGTAGTACTCGAGATTGGTCTCGGTCTCGAGACCGGTCTTAAGACCACTTTTTGAAGGTCTTGTCTCAGAATCGACCACATTTTTTTGACTCAGTCTTGTTTCGGTCTCAGACATAGCAGACTTTGGATTTTTAATCAAGACCTAAACAGATATATTTGTTAATGTACTTACTGTGATTGGATGTTGAAGTTTCTTCTTCAAATGCAGCAAATAACGTAGGTCATTTGTAGTTTGATTTTTTTGATTCATCTGAGTTTGGCCACCTTAATCACAGAGTTCATATGCAAAACAACAAGAGAAAACACTCGGCAGAGAACACATGCAGAGTGCAGGTTCTGCAAGGCAGTGCTTACTGAGACGGCTGGGGAAACATTTAACTTCTATTGCCACCTTGAAATCGGAGGAAATATTTTTTAAGGTCCTGGTCTCGCCTCGGTCTCGGTCGCTGACAGTCTAGGTAGAGTCTTGGCCTTAGCCTGGTCTTGACTACAACACTACTCTGTGGTAGTGTTGGAGGCTGTTAGCAAAGATTATTAGTTGTAAGCCAATCTTAGGAACCACTTCAACTAAAATCTTTAACACAAAAAAGTATTTATTGCAGGGCTGAATTCATACAGGTATTTGGTTTTCATGCTTTCTGTGTCTAAATTTCTGTAAATTCATGTCATACTTAATCAGAGATAATGTTTTATGCCATATTTGCTTTAGGCATGAATTTAAGTGATTTTCAAATTTGTTGGGTTTCTTTGGTGATTGTTTATTTTAAAATATTTCCTCATTGCACCAGCTTCATTAGGTCAGTGATATTTGAGCATGTTGCTTGTTTGAAAGTAGATGTTTTTGAAAGTTAAGTTAAACTTTTGTAACTGGATATTTTTGTTGTATCAACACTAAAAGCGATAGCAGCATGAGACTGAGAGTGACTGACGGTCACTAATGTACCATCCCCTTGTGAACAGGAAATTAAAGCCAGGCATTAGGATTGTTGCTGATCGTATCCCCGCTCAGTCCACAGCATTTATTACTGCTCATCAGTCTTGGTCACTGACAGTGCATATCTTAGATAACTACTTGTTTTAGACTTTCTTTCTCAAAAGATTGAAAAAAATGGATTTGTATTATTACATCAGTTGTGTCCCTAAACAGCTGTTGTTTAAATAAACATGGAACAGTAACATGATTGTTATTTTGTCAAGTTCACTGTGTTAAGACACGGCGGTGTCTGTGATGGGGATGTCAGAGGGACAAGCAGGGATTTTAGCTGGTGAGGCGAGCTTACCTAACCTTTCTGCTCCTCGCAAAATGAGGTTGTCTGACAAATCTGTGACCTCTACTGGTGTGAGTGATTCCTCACGCTCTGCTGGCCAGCCAGTGGCTCACTGACCTCATTTCTCAAGAAAGTTAAGAGGAGCTGATAATACAGAAGTTAAGGGTTGAGTGTGTTACAAATAATATGGGAACATTTCTTTGATTTCTCACAGTTAATGTGGAAGATAGTACACCATCTAGAAGGTGACAACTTGATTTGGCTAACTCATACTGCTGAAGGCTGAACTGAAATTTATGGCCCACATGGACAAGAGGAGTGATTACTAACTCTTTCAGCGTACATATCGGCATGAGAAGACGTATTGAGACCGACCTCACCAGTTCTGTGATCTCAGGATAGTGTTGGCTGCTTAAAAGGTTTAATGTGATTAATTTCTCACAAACTTGTCTGTCTCATGTTGGATTATGAAATAACTCTACAACCATGCTGATCCTGTAAGGCTACATTTAAAGCACAGTTGGGATTTGAGGTAGTGGCAATGCTACCATGCTGATGGTTAGCAAATACAGTATTTGTCATGCTCACATTTTAGTTTTAGCATTAGTATTAAACACAAAGTACAGCTGAGGATGATGGGAATGCAAGTTGGATTAGTTTTGAAGGTGTTCATCACATTATATAACTTTGACCTGATGATGTCACCGGCTGAAAAGTCTGAATTCATCCTCTGGGGATCATGAATGTTTGTGTAAAATCTTATGGTAGTCCATAGACAGGTACTGAGACAGTCAGACTGACAGGCTGACGTTGCCATCCCCAGAGGTGTGCAGCTAACCAGGGCTTTTAGCAAATTCGCTTGACCTAATCTTTGTTAACTTGTGTACACTGTACTCAGTGTTAACGATGGATCATTTTATATAACATTGGCATAAAGAGGAATAATTTTATTGTAACACCACTTTTGAGTATGAACCTCTTTAAGAAACAGCAGGAACAGCAGAAATGTATGTTTATTTTTACTAAACATACATTTAAAATGCTCACAAAAAAGTGCTGACAGCCGGTGATATCTAGCACCTGCAATTTAACATTTATTCCAGTATTTAAAACATTGAACACACAAAAAGTAATTTTTTTTTGCAGTTAGAGGTGTCAAAACAATCAAAACAACAAAAGATGTAGTTTGATGATGTTCATGAAGTAGCATGGAATCATGGGATTTGTTTATTTCATTGTGAAACAGCCACCATTGCCAATGAAAATCTGTGTGATTGACTCAGGCAAAAATGTTCACAGATGAAGTAATGTATTAAAGTTTTATTCACATAATGTTGAGTCATGTTGCTGGTGTTACTCCAGACGTAGGCGACGGGCAACAACATGAAACGCATCGTTACCTTCGGTAAAATTACATGTTAGTCTGAGGTAGAACACTTTTGGAAACATTTGGGATACCCCTGAGAATAATCAGCACTTCCTAGATGTCTGGGAGTAGGGGTGATTACTTCATCGGGGTCATCTGGTGGGTACCCTCATTCCTTGTTTCAGTGTTGAGCTTCTGACCTGTCATGTGTATCACCAGCTGTAGCCTCAAAAGGTACAAATAGTTTCACTAAGTGCAAGGACTTTTGCAAGGTTGACTTACGCTTTTAAGAGCAGACTTCAAACCTTCCTTTTTGATAAAGCTTATAGTCAGGGCTGGCTCAGGCTCGTCTTGACCAGCCCCTAGTTATGCTGCCATAGAGGCTTAGGCTTCTGGGGGACTTCCACACCACACTGAGCTCCTCTCTTTCTTCACCTCTCTCCCCATTTGTTTATGTTCCATAAATTCCTGTTACTAACTTGATTCCTTCCCTGGAGTTTTTCTGCTTTGTCATCCTGCAGATTTCCATGGATCACTGATCACAGCCGCAAATCCTACTGTGGCTTTTTTAAAAATTCATGATTTATTATTATTATTATAGTACTATCATTACTAAAAATACTATGATTATTATGATCAATATTATGAGTAGTATTGCTATTCATTAAATATTTGTATAACCCAACCGGTGCTGTCAGATCTTCGCCCACCTTGAGTCTTGGATCTGTTCTGAAGTTTCTGCCTGTTAAAGGGAAGTTTTTCCTCGCCACTGTTGACTAGTGCTTGTTAATGTTTGAATTGCTTTCAATTATTGGGTCCAAAAAACTTAATATATTTTAATTATAGAGTTTGCTCTAGACCTACTTTATATGTAAGACGTCTTGAGACAATTTTGTTGGGATTTGACGCTATATAAACAAAACTGGCTTGACTTAATGCAGAGACCAGATTTCACTGTACACTGTATATATGACAAAGTGCCTTTAAACAAAGACAGTAATTTTAAGAGAATTTGATGAGGCAATGTTCCATGTAACTTTAATTCATATAAACTAGTGCTGACCATGACTCGATATTCTCATTAATGAGTAGGACTAGAATATGTCCAGCATCAACACACCTAGAATCTTTTTTTCTTCTGTTACTTCAGTAATTGTTGTAGACAAGTCCTATAAACTTCACTTCAGCAGAGTTTAAGTGAACCTGCTACACTTCTGCT
>JAPZDX010000010.1:3458597-3474653 GCA_029783625.1 Naso annulatus | reverse complement strand
GATTGGGTCCAAATCCCGGCAAACTCAGACTGAAGGATTATTTTTTTAGTTCAGTTTTTCTGTGCAATGACAGTAATGTAATTACATTCTCTGCCTACAGCTGTTTGTATTAACCTTACATGATGAGGTGCAAACTAACGGCTGCGTAACGTTAGCCTACAGAAAACAGAGGTAATAGGTCTCGGGGAACATTACTGCCATACAACTGGCTTATAACTTATTTCTCAGTCACAAAAAAAAATACATTACCTCCCTGTGATCCATCCTGCCGTCTCTCTTTCATTTACTTCCAAAACAAATGCAGGCGTTGCTGGGTTACGCTGAGTTCTGCCCACCTGGCACGCGCTAGCAAAGATCTTTGACAGTAGGCGCTTGTGTCACTACCGCCTTTGTCCAAAGGGGGTGCTAGAATCAACAAAAACTGAAAGTTCCTCGTGGTCACTTTAAATATGCATATCATCTTTTTCCCGTTCTATGTCTCACACTGGTACGTTGTACTTTGACATGCGTAACACCTGATTTGTTCCCTCACCAGGTGTGCAAAGTGCTGAACACAACCACCATCAGCTGCTTCGCTCCCTCTCTGAAGGCCGAGTACACTGCAGACCAGGAGACCATCAAGCACGTGGACGAGTTTGGCTTCGTCTTCAACAACGTCCAAGCTCTGCTCACCTACAACAACACAAGCTTTGTCTACTACCCCAACCCTTACCTGGAGCCCCTCAGCCTATCAGGCGTCCTGGAGCAGAAACCTGGTGCTCCGATCATACTCAAAGTACGTCACCTGACCTGCTACCGTTTTTATCAATTTTCATTTATTTCCTGTGACAGAAAGAGGTAATCTTTGATTCTTTGACAATCTGGCAGTGACTTTGGAGTAAAGAAATGCAAGACAGATATGATCTACAACTGAAATATCAGTTTGCAGGTATTAATCGAATATATATTGGTATCGGCTTATATGTTCTCTGATATGTGTCAATATTAAAATAGACTTTAAAGGCTGCAAAAAATGGCCAGCGGAGAGCGGTCTGTTAGTAACTAATAAGTGAAGTGTTTACTGTTCAGTGCACTGATGTTTGGAATAAAGTTTGTTCGAAAGTAAGATATCCTGCCTCCATACATATTTTTGTCACAAGTTATTGATAACTACATTCAGCTGATATTATATTTATATAATATCGGCCGATATACCGTCATTTTCTTGCTTCCAATATCAGTATTAGCCCCAGAAATCCTATATCGGTCAGGCCCTAATGAGCTAGTCTGAGGCTTTTTTCACCCTGTCCTCACTGCTGTCCCTCCAATGATCAGTACACAGTCTACTACACATATTATTTCTCAAAATAGTTTTTTTTTGTCAGGAATTTAGATATAATTCCTTATTACACATTCTGTAAACAGACAAACAGAAAAAATAGTGGACATTCTGTACATGTTGGCTTCTGCTGTATCTGTTCCTCTGGAAAATTTAATTTCCTATGACTTTCCCTGTGAGCTCCTTTCTGTTAAAAACAAGGCATGGTTACATCTTGTAGTTTCCAGACTAGATTTTTCCATCTGCCTTCTGCTTTTACACCATGTGCACTTGCACATCTTTAGCTGTGTTTGTCGTGGAGGAATAGCACGGCAGATTGATTTGCATCTTGGAGAAATCTGCCTTTGTTAGGTGAAGTAACTGAGCAGATTCCCTGCAAAATACAGCTCAGTGGCTCAGTGTGTAGAATGCGTCGTAAAAACACGCTGCTCGTCTTGCCCAAGATGGTTGATTGCAGAGATTGTACTGATGCCTTGAAATTTCAGGGAAATAATTTATTGAGTTTATAATGCTATACATATGATCAATAATGTCAAGGGGGCAAAAACACAAGTATACTTACTGTACATTTAAAAGCACTCGCATCTGACGCCTCAGACCAGACCTTCGCATGTTAGAATCACAGTCAGTCACTGTTCACTCTGTTGTGTAAGAATCAGTTTGTGAGATGATTTTGTTTTCTGCAGTATTTCCACATTGCTTCTCTTCCTGTGCTGCAGGGACGCAACCTGGTGCCGTCTGCGTCTGGTGGAGCCAGGCTGAATTACACGGTACTGATTGGAGATACGCCCTGTTCCCTCACCGTGTCCGACACTCAGCTACTCTGTGAGCCACCAAACCTCACCGGGCAGCACAAAGTCCTGGTCAGTCTAAAAGTGGTTCAGCCAATCTGGTGGTTTTCTGTGTGTCCGTGCATCCGATTGTCTGTCTGCATGGATGTGGGTCGCTGTGTGTAGGTCAGTGTTTGTCTGTGCGTCACTGTGTTTGTGGGTCACCAACGAGCTTTCAGTCAGTCACTGGCTTTCAGTCATTGTCTGTCACTTATGGTCTGTTAGGTTCCCAATTACAGCACATTTCCCTTCAATATTATTGACAGGCACTCTTGCAAATAATGAGAAAAGAGCTGTAAAAAGGAAAAGGTGGTGTGCCTGGAAAATTTAAAACAGGATTGTTTAGTAAAATGGCAAATACAGCGGAGATGTGGGCCAATTTAATTTGGCCCCAACAATGTTTTGAATTCATGGTCAGTGTTTTTCATTAGTGATTATTTTCTTCGCTACTCAAGCATTTTTAACACTGTTTGGAATTATTTTGCTTAAGCCTTTTTTTATAATTATTTTTACCAATCAGGTCCAAGTGGGAGGACTCCACATCTCTCCCGGAGAAGTTCACATCCGCTCCGACAGCTTGCTCACGCTTCCTGCTATCTTCAGCATCACAGCTGGAGGAGGGCTGCTCCTCATCATCGTCATTATAGTCCTCCTAGCCTACAGACGGAAGTCTCACGAGAACGACCTCACTCTGAAGCGCTTGCAGATGCAGATGGACAATCTCGAGTCCAGAGTGGCTCTAGAGTGCAAAGAGGGTGAGACTCGTCACGACTGATGATGATTTCTATAATATAACTTTTAGTGGAGCGAGCAGGTGTTATAATCAATCTGCTGATTATCTTCTCTTCATTGCTCGACTGATTGATTGTTATTAGAATGAACTGACACCTTCACAGTGATTGTTTTGTCCAATCAAATGTCCAGACCTCAAAATTTTTTCTTTTTATTTTTCAGGAAATTTGTTAAATGATTGTCTGTCGCTTTGGGAATTTAGCCTATTCATGCAAAATCCTGATGTAAGACAAGAAGATCAATACCTTTCCCTTTATTGTGCGTTTGGTAGATCACTAGATACCATGTGAACAGTTTTGCACATTTAATGGCAGTGATCAACGGAGATGTCTTTACCGCCATCTGAAGAACTCTAAAACACATCCGAAAATCTCCAACATGCTCCCTGCTGTGACTTGCATCACATTATGGAATTATATCATTTTTGTCATTTTTGGAGCATAACCGTGCTGAGTCTGAGGTGCTGCGTCACTACGCCCAGACAACTAGTCTGCTTCATCTCTCTTTTGGCATAATCTTGTGTCATTTGTAGCTCGTTACAGAGGAAAATCAAGGTTTCAAACTTTTTCACTTCTGTAGACAGCAAAACCCTGTGAAGCACCACACTGCCGAAAATCAGAAACAGCAACAAAAAATACAAAAACAGCCAAATTAATAGACTGATTGCATGTTCTGAGACAATGAGTGCCTTATTTTAAGACAGTCACAGAGGTACGTCAAAGTCTCACCTGCACCAATTAGTAAAATCTTTTCTCATCCCACACTGTGCCTCAAACAGAGTCGTCATTTACATCCCGCAGTCAGGCATGTTGGAAGCAGCTCTGTCTGCGTCTGCACATTCTGGGTTTCCAATCAGAGCTGTAAAGTGAGTCTGCTGTCGAGAGACAACTGACAGGATTTTTTAATCGAGTCACATCACAGTGGAGACCGTGAGTCGACTCTTACAGCTTCTCTGTTTCTATTTTCAGATGCTACATGTGGGACTTGCGTGTTACTGTACCACTGTGACGCACAGCCAGGCCACGCAAAAAAAGAAGAAATGATTGCTTGTGTCACAAACGATTAACTTCACAACCGACTTGGTGCCTAACAATACTGGTATTATTTTAAGACTGCGAATTTTACTCATTTTGTTTTTGTTATGTATAATTTAATTGAACTTTTCGTTCTGCCTTAAAAGAGCAGATGATGTCCCATAGATATTAATTATCGTGTCATACAAAGTGAATCATGGGGCTCAGCTCAGTGCAGTGAAAATATAAATTTAATAGGGCTGATACAATTACAGAAAATCACTTTTTTTTTCATCGCGTCTTTAATGTCACTTTTAGGCACCTCTACGCCTTGACCAGGCCCGTCTCTCGAACATCACATGTGCGCCGCGGTTTTGTTCTATCCTCTACACGACACCATAACCCACCACGAATGTTTCACAAATGGATCGTCGTGCCTTTGACAACTTTGATTTTTGGGCTTCTACCATGGTTGAGTAGACAGTGTGGATCTTTCTAGTCTGTTTCAGCTATGTTTATTGTTTATACATACATAAATGAAAGATTTGTGGTTTGTGTGGTGTAGTTAAAAACAACTTAATCTTGATGATCATGCAGACAAACAGTCATAAGTCTAGCACATCAAAGTAGATTACACACGTGTGTATGTGTGTGTGTGTGTATCATGGTGTGTAGGAGCCTTAAGTGTGTGCTGTGATGGGCGTCCTGGTGACTTGCGGTTAATCCACATATGATACGATGTGATATTCCTCGTTTGATTTCTCTGTCTGTCTCTCTCTCTCTCTGTCTCTCTGCCCATAAAAATGTCTTTAAAGGGAAGAAACTGTGACCTGTCCATCACAATCCCATTACTCTGAAACTTGGGTCAATTTAACCACTTAGTGCAACGTTATGCACGTCATGCCAGCGACTGATATGGATGACGTGATCTATTTAGAAGCATGCTGCTCTGTGAAAACAAATATGGTCTGTAAATATAATTTTTTTTCCAAGTTCAACTCAAGATGTCACAATTATATTAGCGTTATTTGGGAACACTTCTCTGATATGACAGTTGGGCAGCTGTTTTGGTTTTAAAAATGGGTGCCAGACAAGATTGGAGATAACCAGTTCACAACATAATTCTGTTAAAACAATATGAAATGTTAAAAATAACAACAAATAGTATTTGTGAATGCTTACAATAAACTGCTCCACATCCCTCTCCATGCCCACGTTGGGCAGGTCTGGCATCATGTGGGCGACAACTTTGAATCCAGCATCCTTAGAAAGGTGGAAAGACTCGCATACAGCTCTCACCGTGTGTCCTCTGGAGCAACACACATGTAGAAACACAGAAATACACATTTAAATTGTAAGGCCTGAAGGGAAAAGAAAAAAAAAAGGTGAATTCATCCAGCACAGCATCAGACCAACGGCTATCAAACTCTGCTTCCTTATCACCATCTGTCCCTTCACTTCTCACTGACACACTGACCGGTTGGTGTCGCGGGCCACGTCTTCATACACGCTCTGGACTCCTATCTCCAGCCGGGTGCAGCCGTATCCCAGCATGTCGCTGAGGTGTCGCTTCAGGCAGTAGTCAGGCCGCGTCTCGATGGTGATTCCCACACATTTGGTGTTACTGCGTTCAGAGTACCTGCAGGAGGAAACTGTCTCAGTCACCCGTTACTGTTTATGGTGCTTCAGTTATAAAATTCTTATATCTCATAAAATCTGTCTTGCTTTGACATATTAAGCTTTTTTTTTTTTTTTAATTGGTCTATTTCATTTTTTCTGACTATGCTGGAGTGCTCTATATGCCGGGATCATTTAGCAACATCAATTTACTTGCTGCGAGTTTGCACGGCTCATTATCCAGACAGTTAACACTAACCTCACATTAAGGACAAATTAATGCAATTAATGGAACGGGTTAATAGCAGTGAAATGTTTGTAAGGCAAAAAATGTTAGATGAGATTTTAATGAGTGTTTACAAAGCAAGTTAAACGCTTAAATGATTGATATGTCTGGAAAATATGTCAATATTATGGTTACAGACTGTTGTGCCGCCCCTAAGTGGACAAAAAAACGTAGAATTACTACCTCGCAGTTGTGTCCAGTTGCAGTTTACACCCTGTTTGTGCAGGCTCATCCAGTACATACAGTGAAGACTTTAAAGGAGTTTGATGTTAAAGTATCTAGCGTATTTTTGTGTGAAAACCAAATGATCAATGCAGTAAGAAACACAAAGTTTTACAAAAGCAAGTCTGCTGATTAAAAAAGCTATTAAGAACTAAAGGAAGCAGAGAAACACAGAGACAGTGATAACAGGTTTGAGATCAGCTCTATTTGTTGACCACGTCACGGATTCCCAAACTTTTTCTTGCCAAGGCCTGCTGTCCCTTTTGCAAGATGTCTTTAAAAAACCCATTTCACCACACTGACAAATGGTAAACAACAAACCAGCATGTGGTGACAGATTCATACTTGTATGCCACCTCATACCTGTGAGTTTCAATTGACCAGGAGTGCTCCACAGACTTTATGGAGTTAGCACAAGGTAGCTTCATGCTAGCAAACTTGCTACATGTAAGCTAGCTAAATTTTAGGAGCAGCTCAAAAGGCCAATTTATGCTTTGTTGCCGGACACATTTGATAAGTGTTGCTCCACAAAAATGAAACAGTTTCAACCGAAAAATTTGATGCTCAACACTCTCTTTTCCTGTCACATACTTGGAGAGTTCTGTTATGTCGTGGATATCGTCATATTTTGTCATGAAATGTGAGAGGGAAGTTTTTTTTAAGAGAGTGGGTAGCATTTACAGCGCTATGGAGACACTTCTAACTGAACTTCCTTGTTGATATTTTATAGTGTGTGTCAAATATGGCCACCATGGAGACCACTGAAACCTTTTCGCCGAAGCATAAAGTGAAAACATCGAGCTACTCTTTTATTCCTGCCGTGCCACGCTTATCGAATATGTCGAGAGACGGAGGATAAATTGGCCTTAAGGCAGCGCAGACCGAACTGGTTCAACACTGACAGCTTATGACGTGATGAATGATGTTTTGATTGGCAGGCAATTAGAAAAATAGACATGGCAAATAAGAGTTTGACCAGTAATTATTCTGAATAATATTTGATAATACTACACTTGATATTAATAATAATAAATTAGTGTTATTTTTAAGTAATTTTTAAAAACATTTTCCCTTATCTTTTTTTCATTTTAAGCCCACAAAGCAGGAGGGGACCCTTAATTTGAAAAACCATGAGATTAGATGATTAAATGTCGCTTTGCTCGCCAGTCGGCACCAGAGTCCAATTAAATTGACTTTTTTTCTTCTTCAAAGTACATATTTAATTACATGTCGACATAATTTGCACTAAAATGTCATTTCTTAATGGTCAAATATGGCTTTACAGAAATCTGTTACTAATGTTAAATTCCAAGTTTAATATGTGTCCAAGATCTTACACGCATCATGTCTCTGTGAGAATGTGCAATGTTCAAATGCACAGTGCCACATACTGTATTTCAGGACCACTTAAAATAGTTTGGTTAATTAAGAATGTGATAGTTTAAAATAGTTTGGTTAATTAAGAATGTGATAGTTTAAAATAGTTAAACTTTTTTACATTAATTGAAGGGCCCAACTGGTACATTGTTTTGCTGATATTATTGGCCTATACTGGCCAATTGCAGATATATCAGAACTGACATTCAAACTGTTCTAAAAAGTGAAAGAAAAATTCTTGGATTGGTGATTTAAAAGGATATAATTTGGTATTTTGTGCAGCAGAGGGCTGTTTGGTATTTAAAACTAATAAGTGAATTATTTACTGTTCAGTGCGCTGAGGTTTGGAATGAAGTTTGTTATAATGTAAGACATCCTGCCTCCATCACATATCTTTGTCACAAGTATTTGATAACCACATTTAGCGGATATCATATCGGCCGATATATCTGCTATCTGAATTTTCTTCTTTCTTAATATCGATATTGGCATTGGTCTCAAAAACCCGATAAAGGTCGGGCCCTATTAAATTCTGCTAAATCTGTACTGTTCTCTGAGAGTTGTCTTACTTTCAGACCAGCCGACAGCTTTAAGTTAAAACTTGCATTGAAACTTCAGGGAAATTATTTTTAAGCACAGAACTCCTTAACAGAGATGACGCAAGAAGAACACTCATCATTCCTTTAATCTCAAGACAGATCAGATTCCAAATTTCATCTGGCCAGAGTCTGGCTTTAAACCTACTTTGAGTCATTGATCGAAATCACAGAAACAGCACAAGAGAACAGCACAAATGTCTCAGCCTGGCACATCAGCCAGCCGTCATTTCTTCCACTCCAGCTGCTTCAGTGACCATTAGCTCCCCTCATGCCAGCTAATATTCCTTCTGATTCTGTATCTGCTGGCAATAAATGTCCATCTTTTACAGTCGGCTGGTTGATTTACACCAATTACAGGAGTTTATGCTCCAGAGAGGATGATCGGATTATATGAGATGAATCAATAAAAAGTCTATTATCTCAGGCGGTTTCTCACTGCAGGATCAGATCAGGAGTTGAGAGAGCATGGTGAGAGGCACAGACGTGAGCATCATGTATGCGCACCTTTTTTGGGATATATGAACACACATCACATTTATCTCACAAGCACAGAGATAAGAGCAGTTTCCAGCCAAACCAAGAGCCTCCTCCTTCACAAACTGAGCAGCAGACGCCACCATTACCCCAATCACAGCATCTTAACAAAGAATGCTGATAGCAGAGTGGGGCCAATTCAGGCAAAAACACACACACACACACACACACACACACACACACACACACACACACTCAAGTAAAATGGCTTCTTGGGTCTTATCGTACTCTAGGGAATTAAATAGACAAACAAACAGCCTCAGCCCTGTGAAAAAGCCATTATTTGGTCAAATCATCAGTATGACGTCTTCTACTTTTCAACTTTGAATCTTGTCCAAGTCATCTAAAAAGTTTCTACTCATCCATACAGAGCTGATGCGTGGCCAATTTCATTCAAAGCTGGCCAAACTCAGTAAGTGTCACAGAGAGCGGCCGCGCTTATTTTCCTCAGGAGTCTGAACGGGTTCATTCAGCTGCTTCAGTCCGTGGAAACAGTCACCACATCACAGCTTCCAACAGGACGTCTGGGTTTTACTTTTGGTAAGGTTATTGGAAAGAAGGGTGGAGTGAAGTGAATGAATATACATCATCACAGTGTATATGTCCAGAACAGATATTTCATACAGCATAATAAACATGAGACGAACAAATGTTTGGCACTGAAAAGGGTTATGAGATAGAGTACCAACAGTATAAATAGTGTGGAATAAATTTGAAGACGAGACATTAACTTAAAATGGCCGAAGCAATTAGTTGAATAATAGGACGAGTGGAAATGCAGAAATTAGTTTCAGGTTTTAGCAGTTTAATAATTATTCAGGTCATTTATTGAGGAAAGATTCCAAACATCCTTTGGTTCCTTCTTCCTAAATATGAGGGTGTGCTTAGTTTTTTTTCTCTTTCCAAACTTAATTTCTTTGGTTATTAACAGAACAAGAAACCTTAAAAAATGTTTCCTTAGACTCTTGGAATAATAATGATGGCAATTCTTCAGCCCTAAACTTTGAAGAGAAAACTGAGACAAAGTCTTGGAAAACGGGGCACTGAGCATCATCTTGCACCTTATTGATATTCTGAACTGAATTAAGTAAATCTAGATGATGTCACTCAATGTCACACTGGCAATGTGAGACAGGATCCGGCAGTACATCACTAAAGAAATGAATGTAGTAAAAATGCTACAAGTGGTAGAACAGCTCCCTCTGGTGGAGTTCATGGTTCAGTACTCTCTGTTGTGCAATGGACAACAAAATACAAATACTGAATGGTGATTACAAAAGATAAAAAAGATGATTGCAAAAACATTAAAATACCGTCAAAATTGTCAGTAAAACTGATTTCTAAGTCTCAGTGAAAGCACGAACCTCTTCACCAAATTAACTCTTTAAAGAGGAATGAACACCAGTGGTGCTGAGACGAAGGGACAGATACACAAATAACCAGGGGTGAAAGAAGTATTCAGATCCTTTACCTGAGCAATTAGATTATTACTGTTACTAATGCATTAATGTGAAAACAGAATTTTACTGTTGGCTGTGGTGGAGCTTTATTTGAATATTCTATATAAGACTGCAACTAATCATTATTTTTATTATGAATTAAAATAATACTTACTTTTCCCATTACTTGATAGTTTATAAAAATAATACAAATATAGTTAGAAATGTCATCACAGTTACCAAGATCCCAAGGCGGCACCTTCGCAGGCTTCTTCTGTCCAACCAACAGTATAAATAAAACTTCACCGAGGCAACAGAAAGTGGGAGATTTTGTGGCTTGGGATCCTCGGCCGGACTACCCAAAGACTGTCACAACTAACAGACTTTGCATGCCTCTAGTTCTAAGAACTGCCCCACCGTTTTGATCAACAGATCACATATCTGATCTACAGACTGTGCTCCTGGACTCGTGGACTTCACCTCCTTCTGGATCTATAGACTCTTAAAATCTAAGATGTAGCAGCTACATTGTGATTGTTTTGCTGTTGTGTTCTGTACATGTGACATCTGTTGCACATCTGTCCATCCTAGGGAGAGGGATCCCTCCTCTGTGGTTCTCTCGGAGGTTTCTTATTTTTCCCTGATTCTTTCCATCGATTCAGGGTTTTTTAAGTTTTTCCTCACCCAGTGAGAGGGTCTAAGGACAGAGGATGTCACGTCTGTGCAGTTTGTGAAGCCCCCTGAGACAAATTGTAATTTGTGATTTTGGGCTATACAAAACTAAATTTGATTGATTGATTGATTGATTGAACAGGAGGATGACAGTTTATAGACTCGAGACATGAAGGAGGACAGAGGCAGAGGCCTCGAGTCACTGAGTACCTGACAGCCTCGGCCACATTATTTGACGTGTGTCCAGACAAGGCGTCATGAAGGTTCCTGATGAAGTAGTCTCTGTACTCCTCGGCCAGAGCCATGAAGGTCCCGCCCATGACGATGAACTCGACCTTGTCCACGCTGTGACCCAGCTGCTTCAGCTGCACATCACACAGAAAACACACGAGGGTTTCT
Source organism: Naso annulatus (assembly GCA_029783625.1). Lineage (NCBI taxonomy): Eukaryota > Metazoa > Chordata > Actinopteri > Acanthuriformes > Acanthuridae > Naso > Naso annulatus. Next base: position 3,463,555 of record JAPZDX010000010.1, on the reverse strand, counting down.
AACCGTTAACAGAACAATTTGGCAACACCGAAACATTTCACAGACTGTAACTGAGAGTGCAGTTATGTGCACTGAAATGAACTCAGTGTTCTCTACAATAACAATTATTATGATTGAACATAATATCTTGCAAAACAAATTGTAATTGAACAAAAACTGACTTCCAACAGCCAAAATGCCTTGAAAAGATGAGAACTGTGGGAAACTGAGATTCAGTGTGTGCAGGTTTTTAACTTAACTGCTTTTTTATGAAGTGACTTCGCTCTGCTGCATCAGACTAATGTAGCCAGAAATTTAAATAACAGCAGAACTGGGGTCAGGTAAGTTCTTGGGAGGTAGGCAAAAGCCAGGTCACTCATTACTGTATACTTAGTATATTAATAAAGGATTATTACTGTACAGACGCTGAATTTGGGAGATGGCTAATTTAGCAACATTTACATCTTGTGACCATGTAAACAAAGAGATCCCAGATGTGTGAAGCCACTGGATTAATGCATTTTTTATGGAACAGTGACACCAAGTCAAACCTAAACTGCAGTGCCTTGAAAAGACAAAAAAGTAAGTGCAGAGTCACGCTGACCTGCTCCACCCGATGTCTGGTCTGAAGGTAGGGGTCATAACGTGCTCGGATTGCTCTCATGGACGTCGGCTGTCAGAAAGAGAGACGGAAGAAAAATTGGACAAAAAACTGATAATCACATGTTCTCACGTCAGTTAAAATCCCCAAAACAAGATTTGCTAGTCTTGGATCTGACTGACTGTCATGACAGTAAGAACACAAATTAAAAGGCAGCTACAATAACTGTATGTGTTACGTCAACGTTAAAGATAACGTGGTTGGAAGCAGGGAGACTTCACACAGAAGTAAGGACATTTTTCCAGAGACAAGACTAAAAACCATGACTTTTCAGCAGCACGCGCGTGCCTGTGGTCGTGTTTAGACACTTACCTCATATCCAGTGTAAGACTGTGTGGAGTATTCAAAGTCTGAGTCTGGTCCACCAGGACAGTAGCTGTCAGGGCAGAAGTTGATGCACGAGTTACAATAAACAACAACAACAAATGAACATAAACGTCACCAAACTGTCTCTCTGAACAATAAAAAAAAGGGTTTCGACCTCACTCTGCTGCAATTTGTTTCCCTTATCTTGAGCTTACTTTATATTAATTGACTGCCCATATATACTGCAACAAAGTTGCCATAAAATAAAAAAGATTCATTCTTAGAAACAAAATAATGTCATCTTAAACAGCAAACAAAGCGACACTTACACACAGATGTTGCCTGTAAAGCTGATGTGAGGACATCGATGTGGTTTGCACATCACAGCCACAACTGCAATCTGCAGCAGAAACAAAAAAATGAATGTTTAAAAAAAAGAAAGCTGATTGAACGTTCAACCTTTAACATTCCAGATAAGAGAATGATGTTAAAGTTCAAACGTGAGGCTTCATAACTGGTCATCATCCATCATCCTGTGACACAGTACGTTTGTCAGTCAATAAACTCCTTCATAAAACTCACATTCTGAGCAAATGTTTCCAAGATATAAACCTGACAAATGAGTCAATCACACAGCATGTCCTGCAGGAATGTTTCTTCATTTGACTGCTGGACTTTATTTAGTCCAATGTTTCTTTAGTACAGTGGTTGACCAGGGGAAAAATACTAAGTGGAACTAATCTAAATCAATATGATTTATGAAGCAGAAAAACAAAAAAAACAAACAAACAAGAGTTCACTGATGCAACTGTGCTGATATTTATTTAATTAAAATTCAACTTCTTTTATTAGTTACTTCTCCTTTCCTTGGTGATGGTTGATGACATAGTGGGGTGTGGGCTTGTACTAAAAAAGTTTGAGAACCACAACTGTAAAATACTAATAACTGTTTTGTTACGGCTTCACGGAAGTCAGCATTTAACCGCTGACCCAGCGTCAGATCGACAGACTTACCCCACTGGCAGTGCGGATTGGCTTGGCCTTCAGCTTGGGCACCAGAGCACGACGGTACTGTGGCGGCACAGCAGCGATGATGTCCACCAACCGTGGCTGAGCTTCAAGTCCATATTTAGCTGAAGTCTTAGTCTTCACTCTATCGAAAAAAGAGAGACGACTCATATATATATATATATATATATGTCAAATTTAAAGAAGTATTGCACAACTTTCAATTCATGGGTCACAACAGATATAATAAACATATCTACGACATATAAAAACCTGCCAAGACCTGGAAATAGTCCTCCAGGCCTTCATACACTAACGGTCGACTACTGCAACTGCTCTACCAGTCATCGATGTCCCACCTGTGAGTAACTCTGAACACTGCTGCTACACTGTTAACAAGAACCAGAGAAAAAGTCCCCATCACCCACATCCTGAGCTCCTTTGACTGGCTTCCAGTGCACCACCAGGTGAATATCAGGATCCTCCTGAAAGGCGTAGCGCCATCCTACATATCCGACCTGTTCAGCCTCCACACCACTCTCTTCATTCCACTCACATTGGCCTCCTCGTCATCCCACAGTCCAGCTACAGTCTCAGTGGTGACGGTGCCTTTGTGGTCATAGCAACAAAACTTTGGAACAATCTTTCGCTGTCTTTGATCGATCCCTTCCCTAAGCTCATCCAGACTTTACTCAAAATCTGCCTTTATTCTTCAGCATTAGTGTCCACCTGTCTGTTTCATGTAGCTGACTGTCAATTTTGGTTCCAACAGTTAAACATTTTATGTGTTTTATTCATTTTCTTGCAGTTTTATTTTTTAACCACTGTGCAGTATTTTGGTCAACTTCTATTAATTTTGAAAATGTTCAATAAACTTGACTTGACAATTCCTAGAACTATAATGACGTAATCTCTGTGCAACATTTAATTCCATCCGTACAACTTGGATAAAGGTGTAAAGAAAAGCTTGTGCTGCGTAGTTACGACTTGAGTGAACTGACTACATACTGGTGAACTTACTTGTTGAGATTGATGTCTTTGCCTTCTTCATGAGCTTCAACCAACTGTTTGATGACATCAGCAATGGTCATCATCATCAGCTCAGCTCGACTGAGATCGCCTGACAAATAGCATTAATCAATATCATGAGATCGGCTATTTTTAATACTTCAGGATAACGTTACATAAAAAGGTGCAATTATTTTAATCCTTTATACTGAGAAACAGTAAAGTCTACGTCATCTTTCGCCAATAACTGGATGAATTAAGGCTTCAGCATTCAGTGTTTATGAAGTATGAGCTTTAAAAATTTTCCGTCGCTGTCATATTATGAGACAGGAGACTTGTAATGTTAGCTAGCATTAGCAGCGAGCTACAGCCTGCCTGGACTACAGAGAAAGCCTTTTCAAACTTTTTAAACATTTTGTCACATACTCACTCTTTTTCTTTGGCTTCCCCATCTCTTCCTCTGAACATAAACTCAAACCTCCAACATGTGAATGCGGATGTAAAGAATTACATCAGTTTTTACAGCCGAGGCGGTTGGAGATAGTAAACAACTCCACGTTGCGTCTAAATACGGCTTATGTCGTACGGCAATCGGAAATGCCGTAAAGTGGCGGAAAAGCGCCTTCTCCCGTATCAAACTTCAAATTTTCAAAGGTTTGCAATGGTAAAAAAAAAAAAAAGGTGCAACCGTTTGAATCTATTGTTTGAATTTAATGAGCATGATGGGTATTTTAGTTTTTTTTCTGTCTTAACTTGTGTTGGTCAAATGTGCTGTTAAAGGAAAAGCACAAATCTGTAAACCATGCGGATCCACACCGGGGCGCTCAAAGCGGTTACACGAGTGTGTACGGAGCAGAGCGCAACCGGGAACTTGGAAGCTCACCAAATCTCACAGCAAATCCCTTTAGCTGCGAGCTGACATGGCTTGAGTGATCACTGCGGGGAGTTTCAGGAAATGCAACAGGTGGAAGAGCCGAGGGAATGAACTGTGCGCTACCGTAAGTGTCTTTAGCCTCACAGATACAGACCCGGGTTGCACAGCACACTGCCCCGGGGTCAGTCACATTTATCAGCGGTCATAATGAATATATTTGACCCCTGTTTGTGTGCTCGCTGTTCTCAGCCCTCGTTAGCGTCCCTGCTAGCTGCCGTGTGTTACTTGAAGGTGCCTGTGGGCGTCGGACGAGGAAACCACCGCGCAGTCTTTCGCACGGTTTGTTCACTCCTCCTAACAACAGAGTTTGTACTTTAGCTTCTTATGTCTTCACAAAAGTTCTTTCAGAGCCACTTGGAGTTGAGCTGAAGTATGAGTATTGTTTTAATGAGCAGGAGGCAGCAGTAGCTTACTGTGTTTATTTACAGACACTTGAGTCACGCAATGAAGCTGTGGTGTAAAAATAAATGGACGTGTGTTCTCTTGCGAAAGATTACATTTGGAAGTATGAACTATTTTGTTTGAAGTAGTAAAAACAGACTACAACTGATTTGAGACGCTTTCATTTTTTTATGTGTAAACAGGTCAGGTGGCACCATGGATGACAGCAGCCCCAATATGTCGAATGTGAAGGTCGCTGTTCGTGTCCGGCCGATGAACCGGAGAGGTGAGTTCACACACACACACACACACACACACACACTCACACACACACACACCGTGGGACAGGCACTGGTTATGGTCAAAAGTTGGTCCATGCAGTCTCTTATTTGTCCGCTTTTTTAGTTCAGAAAAGTTCAGCAAACACCTCTAGACAAACTCAGTAAGGGACTTCTGAGGCTGTCATGCAGCTCTCTCCGTTTGAATCCAGGCTTCATTTGTTGTATTCATCAATACAAAAGAGGCTTCATCCCTGTGTTCACAGTTAGTGTTCAGAGAGTCAGAGTAAGCGCTCAGAGTTAGAGTTAGTGTTCAGAGTTAGTGCTCAGAGTTAGTGTTCAGAGTTAGTGTTCAGAGTTAGTGTTCAGAGTTAGAGTTAGTGTTCAGAGTCAGTGTTCAGAG
>JAPZDX010000010.1:3277014-3287449 GCA_029783625.1 Naso annulatus | reverse complement strand
CTACTCTGCATTCTTCTCAGTTTCCTCATTTAGTGCACTATCGCCGAGATCTTCTTGATCAAGCCTCTCCCTTCGCCCTATAACAAATAAGGCACAGAAGCACAAAGAAATTAGTACACTATTAAATGTTTTATTTTTGGCAGCATTCCACCTATTTGATTTAGTTTCTGTTGCAACACATACAAACACACACACATCCACACACTGTCTCTCTCTCACACACATACTCACTCACTCACTCTCTTATACTCACACACTCCTCTATAGTACTACATAATGAACTAAATTGCTGCTTATATATTATATGCTTATATTATATACCTGATCACCATGATGCTCCAATGTGGCTGCAGCTTCAGTGACCAGCCTGACAAGTGTTTCTTGCTTCTCCTCGTCAGGCAGGAACAGCAGCGATTTAAATCTTGGATCAAGTGCTGAAGTAAGGTTGAGTGAGGCCTTCTCCACCCCGGACGTATACCTTTTTAATAGGTGAATCTCCTCGGAGAATCTCAGAGGGGTTCCTGGGTAGCTTGCAGGAGTTGTGCGTGTAGTTGGGCTATGACAGAGAGTGTTGGGTGAGTCTCATCTGACATGACACATGTAGCCACCTGAACTGGCTTCAGTTCCTCCGCATTTGATATGTCTGACTCGGTGAAGGTACTGATCTCTTTCTCATTCTTTCTTACCTCCAGTGACAACAGTGCAGCTGTGACTGCTGGCCGTTGCTCGAGGAAACGCTCAACCATGTCAAAAGCACTGTTCCATCGTGTTGGTACATCTGTCACCAGTCTGTGCACACGGAGCTCCAGCAACTTTCGTTTTTGCTCCAAAGCATATAGTGCTGTACCACTTCTGTGGAAAAACCCTGTCACATGTCGCACTCGTCCCAGCAGTCTTGTTACAGCTGGCAGCTTCAGTGCACAGTGGGAGGCCAGGTTGAGGGTGTGCACGTAGCACTTAATGTGGAGAAAGCCAGCTAACTGTGCAGCAACGGCCATATTAGCTGCGTTGTCTGTGACTGAAGCAGCGTCTTTCTCTGAGATGTCCCACTCAGCTGCTTTGTTACGAAGACGCTCAGCAATGTTTGCCCCTGTGTGACACTCTGACACTTGTTTGGAAGACGTGAGAGGACAATGACCAATCTTCTGCAATGTAGTGGGCTGTGAGGGTGACATATGACTCTGTCGCCTGTGAGGTCCATGTGTTGCAGGTAAGAGCAACTCGTTCAGCTCTGCTCAGCTTTTCTTTGACTTCTGACTTCATCTCGTTGGAGATTTGAGGAATGGCCGTTTCTAAAAAAAACTTCCTTGACGGTATCACGTAGCACTGCTCCAATTGTGGACCATATTCCGAAATCCTCAATTTTCCACTATGCTATATGGTCGGAAGTCTTTGCATATAAAATGCGCAATTGACGTTGTGATTCGTTTTGCTTTACCTGAGCTGCTTGGGAGTTTGTTCAGTGATCCATCCAGGGTCCACTGGCTTGCTGCTGTCAGTCATTTGGCTTGTTCTGTTTTCATTTCCAGGTGATGGCGAACAAAATGAACACTTTTGTTGAACGTGTTACTGCAATACGACAACTGTCCATGACAAAGTTTGCATATAGCTTTGGTCATGTCTAGCTCTGTCTTTCTGGGAATTGTGTAAAAGCCAAAGTGTGTCCATACTAAAGTTAACGGGTGCAGGTCTTATCTCCGGTGGTCTGGGGTTGTCTGTGTCCACCATTTTCTGCTTTCAGCTGCTTTTGGCTCAACTTTACGGCAGGGCCGACATTTTTCTGGACACAAATATGCCGAAATATAATTGATTCCAGAGAGAAAAATCGATTTTTAAAATCATCCCATAAAAAATGGCGATATGTACATAAATTGATTTTTGACACCCCTAGTTTAATGTGCTCTACTTTATTTATATATAGAACTGAACCAATAGGTGTTTTTGGACCACAGGAATCATTTCATAGTTCTAAGAATCTCCTGTTTCCTGCATTCGCACTGCAGGAACTGTGAACTAATATAGTTCTTAGAACTATGTTTTTAAGAGATTTTTTAGCTCCAACTCCAGCAGCACCAGCACCAGAAGAATCACAGTATGTATATAGAGTACACTGATAGTCAAACTGAGGATCCAGTGCTGGCAACCACTGTTTTTAAAAAGCCTGACAGCTGTTTAACATGACGACACAAAAAGAAGAACCAGAGCTAATAACGAGATTGTCGTTTTGTGGTTGTATCTTCTCTGATGTTACAACCATGTTATGACTCTCCTGCTGATGTTCAGCGACAGTCATAATGCATTATCGGCACCATTTAGACAAACGCATACGTAGCTCACGTAGGGGGTTCCTATTGGTGGTGCAAATGCCAACAGAAAAAAAGCCCTTAAAGGAGTTTAGTTCTCTAGGAACGCCTCAGTGGACAGTTCCTCTCAGACAATTCCTAGAACAGTTTGGTCCGAAAAGGCCTATTGTTTTTATGATTCCTGGTCCCGCTCACTCCCATTGATTTTTTTTCCTGTCCCATCGCAGTCGTGATGAATAGTGAAATTGACCCCCATCCAACATGAGAATCACGTGACCCACAGGAATCATGAAAAAAATGTCAGCCTCTACTGTCCTTGGCTGTGTACATCACTGTGAATGCTATCCAGAGACAGAAATCCTAAATTTCCAAATGTGACTTTTAGCAAACCCCAGAGAATGGTTGTAAAAAAGTAACTTAGTATTCTTATACACACCTTCCCTACGACCAACATAATGAGGATGTTTGTCAGCTCCCCCAACATCCGGGTCTGGGCCAAAGTGAACGCCTCCAAGCACCAACCATCTAAAGAATGGCATGACCCAATTAGTTTATATCTTTCAATTCATTTTGTGATAAGAAAAGGAAAAATGAGAAGGAGACTGACTCCTAGCTTTCAGAAACTCAGGACTGTTGTAAGGGTCTTACTTTTTAAGAAATTGTTACATACACAAAAGCTGGTTATTCACTTTCTTGCTGAAAAGAACGATGACAAGTACATCTTTGGTTGTTAATGTGTAGCTTACAGATGGTTAACTGAGTTTAGCATAAAGAATAGAAAAAGAAAAAAAACAGCTGGCCTCACTCTGTCCAAAGGTGAAAAACCCTAAAAAACTAAACACATTACACCGAAAACCAAATAGTGAAAGCAACTAGCTGTAGTTTTGCAGGGGTGTGTGTCTGTGGGACTGTTTCTTGGCTAGGAGAAGAGACTGAAATTTCTACTGATTACCTGCCAATGTCACAGAGATGACAAGACTCAAGAGTCATTACTCCCAGCCAAGAAACAAATTCAATGAATCAGAAATAAAAGCATTTTAAGGGCGCACTCACACTAAGCAATCCATACTGTGGCTATACACGTTTAACCCCCAAAGTCCAGTTTGTCTGACTAGTGTGAACACTCCGTTCTGTGCTCAAGCATGGCACGCTTTGTCAGCCCCAGCATGGTTGGAAGAGGTGGGCCTCAGCACGGTATGGATGCATGGAGCACCAACATTGCCATGACTGTTTGTGGATGATTCACCTTAAATTCAGGCAGACAACAGCAAACAAAGTCTGAATAAGGAGCAGTGGAAAAATCCGAGACTGTCTTTTAGATCGCTGATACCAGAGAGCAATTTAAAAATGTTATTAAAAGATGAAAAATGACAGTAAAAATACAGGTTGCACTCCACAGATCAGGTGACTCAATTGTGCTGAGGCGCAGTTAGACTGAAGCAATGTGAGTGCAGGCCAGCGGGGGAGAGGGCAGAGGGGCCTTTTGTGCTTCGGCATGGTGCAGGACAACTGGGCCAAGTGTGAGTGCGCCCGAAGACTTTAAATGCTTGTTTTTGCCAAATTTAAAAAAATTAGATACTTAAAGTAAATATGGGGAACTCAGATTACCTAAAAATGCCTAAATATTTCTTGAAACAAAGAAAAAAATATATTTCAAGACCCACAATTAAGCAGTTATAGTGAGATCTTCCAACAACTGTAACAGATCACAGTCAGAAAAACAGTACCTTTAAGGAACTCCTTGGAGACGATGCACACAGTCTTCCTGCTGCCCCAGATGGCATTTCTAACGTTAGAAAGCTGTTCCTCACCTGGCAGGAAGTCTCTGGCCTCAAAACAACAGTGAAAGATGTTCTCCTCTGAAAACTGGTTATCCAGCTTCTTCAACAAAGCAGCCTCCACCCATCCATAGTCACTGTTGCTAAAGCAGAAAAAGACATCGTACTGTTCCTCATCTACAGGAGGTGCCGGTTTTGGACCGTCGAGAACCCTACTGACGATCTTTTTGTAGATGATAAATATGTGCCCTCTGAAATGGGCATAAACAATCCCGCTAAGGATGACCGTGATAATCAGGAGAGTGGAGAGGATGAAGAGAGCAAACTTAAGACCTTGGACAGCCCCTTCGTCATCTTTCTCACACGGTTCAACGATCTTTGAGTAATTTAATAGAGCAACATTACGGAGAGCAACTGGAAACTCACATTTGTACTCCTCAACTGGGCTCAGGAAGCTTACATTTGTCATGTTCAGCCACTTCAGGAAGCCTTCCAGATGGCAATCACAGAGAAAATGATTATCTGTAAGACTAAGGATGCTGAGAGAATGAAAAGTGGTGGGGTCTGGGGAGGCTAAAAAGTTGCTTGTTAGGTCGAGACTTCTCAGGCTGACCGGAAAGATGTCTGACTGCAGATAGGTTAAGGCATTAAATGAAAGGTCGATCTCAATGATTGAGCTGAGACCATTGAAAATTCCATTGGGGAGAGCTGCGAGTGAGTTGAAACTTAAATTTAGGCCTAACAGATTTTCGAGACGATTAAACAGGTTGAGGCACGACCCTTGTGTCCAGATTATCTGCAGGGAACTGTCATGTAGATCCATCACTTTCAAACTATGATCATGGGGTATTGTAACGTTTGGTCTTACTTTGCACCACTTGATGAAGTTGCCACCATAGAAGATATTCTCCAAACGACTAAAATTAGATAAAATAACATAAATGTCCTCCAAGTTTGTTAATCTGTTGTCTGTAACATCCACATGAATACTGTTCATTCCCAAGTCAGTAATACTGTATAGTGAATTTAACTTATTGTCGCCCAAAAGAAGAAAATCTAAGTTCGGTAGTGATTCAGGAAAACCCAGGTCTCGCAGTGAATTTCCAGTCAGATATAATGCACGTAATTTGGGAAGGCCACTGAATGCTTTGTATCCTAATACACCGATGTGGTTGTGAGACAAATCCAAAACCCTAAGGTCTGTCAGATTAGTGAATGTGTCAGAATCTATTTCACCTAGGAGGTTGAATGACAAGTTGAGCAAACGCAAATTTACCTGAAGACCATTGAAGGCATTTCCGTCAATCTGATTGATTTTGTTATTGGATACATCAATTATTACTGCATCCTTTAGAGGACTGAAAACAGCCCTCTGTAAAGCAAATATCCGATTATTAGACAGATCTAAATTGTTAACTGTACTGTTCACAAGGCCTTCAAATGTGCTCTCATCCGGATCAGGCAAGTTGTCATGTGAAAACCCTTTCCCTATGACTGAGAATGAGAATATAAGATGAGCAACTGGAGTCCCCTCTATTGCTTTGGAAAACTGACGTACTGTGTTTAAGTTTAACCCATTGGTGGATAAGTCAAGTATATTAAAGCCCATTCTTCTGAAAGGCTTTCCACATTTTTCCCAGTCAAAATCTCTATTATTCATGTGGTACAAGTGATTGGAGTTTAAGTTCAGGAATGAGAAGTATTTCCCCTGGAAACCAGCGAGATCCTCGTCACATAACCTTTCAATCGGATTCAGTTTTAAGTTTAGCTGTGTGAACTTTGTCAGTTTTGAAAAGAACTGTCCAGGGCGAAGTCTCACAATTTTGTTACCAAGGAGATCTAGCATCACTAAGGACAACAGGGGCTGCATATAGCTGTCTGCCAATATGGAGTCATTCAAATTACAATAATCCAAAAAGAGGTGTTGTAAATTGAACAGTCCTGCAAACGCTCTTGGTTCCAGCTGAAGGCCGACATTGTGTCCCAAGACCAGCCTTGTCAATTTCCTCTGCCTGAGGAAAGCGTTGTTCCTTATGACGAGCTGCAAATTCTGCCATCCAAGATCTAATTGTAACAGTTCCTCATAGACTCTGATCGAGGTGCTGTTTATCTCACTGATGTAGTTATTCTCCAGGTAGAGGTGAGTGATGTTGGGCGGCAGAGCAGGAACCCAGTAGAGGTGCTGTGAGGCACAAGAAGCTACAAGGCCATACAATTGGCACAACTGGTAGCATGTGGATACCTGCAGGTGTGAAGGTATATTTCAGTTTATATACTGAAAAATAACTAAGGTCTACCGTTACCTGAATCATTTGACATTGAAGAAAATACGCTTATTTACCTCATCTCTCAGCCATTAGACACCAGAAAGATTTCAACATGTGGGTCTTTTTTCATTACCCCTCTGTTGCTGTCATTTACATTCCACTGGACGCAAATTCAAAGTATGCACAGAACTATTTCCTGGGTGTCCTGTTTCCTAGGTCTACATGTGTATGTTTAAATGTGTATAAATAGGTGGATATGTTGCTTTTTCCATTTCTTTTGCTTTGTACTGTATAAGGGACTTCAAACTTGAATTTCGCTGTGCAACCCTGTTACAGAAGGGTGAATAAATTACTTTGTACTAAGTACTAAAAATATTGGAGTGAGCCAGAAGCAGGTTGACTTGGCTTAAGAAAGTGCTTCTGTTATACTGTTTTTACAGTGGCGGTCCATCCTGCAAAATATTTTCCAACACTGCTTCAGAAATGTGTAAAATATCATATATAGTTGCATCTACACAACTCTGAGGAGTCTCACTGATCTTAAACAATCAGATCTGGCTGTGTCTTTATTTTAAGGATGAGCAACTGGATCAGTGACAAGACATGAATCAAATAACAGTGTAATTACACTGTTCTGTTCTTAAACAGAGCGTCACACTGGACAGAGGATAGGATTACGTCACCAGACAATAAGAAAAAAGTGCATTTAACCAGTTACTAAGTACTAAACATTCTCATTCTCAAATTAGTGTTTCTCACATACCTGTATGCACAAACCAATGAAAACCAAGGGAAGGGCCCACATCCACATACTGTCCTCACCCTGACGGGATGCCCAAAAAGAAAGTCAAAATTAGCTTAACTTAAAGGGAGCAGTGACTCAGCAGAGCAAATGTTAATGTGTATGATGACATTTAGTATATGGGGCCAAAATAGCAAAAAAGGGGGTAAAGTGCCTGACTGTTTGTTTGGTAAGTTCACAGTCCACTGGTGCAACTTTAGTGTCACACTGATTACACAACCATTCACGGCTAAAATGAGCTTTGATAATAAAGCCCCATTCAAATAGTGTGCATGTTTGCCATGAGCTTATATGTCACATTGTATTGTTGCATATTGGTGCTGCTGCACCAGCCATACTAGATTCAATTGGATTTTATGTTTGTGCCCGTAAAACATTTGAGGCTTTAGATTTATGGGCCTGCTAACAGTAAGCTTTAATTAATTTTCTTGTCACAATCAGTTCTGATATTTTAAGTAAATGGGCAATTGTTTATTTCTCTCTACAAGGGACCCAAAAAAAAAAAAGTTTTCTCATTAAGTCCAATTTAAACATCACAAAGAGATAGATTCACTGGCTGTGAAAACAGCTGTATAATATCTTTTGTAGAGGGCTAGAGGACCGTTCGGAAGTCAAAAGAAATTGATTATTTAAAAAATCAATACACAAAAAACACTTTTATGGAGCGGCAACAATTCTGGAGTGGCCAACTCCTTTAATGATTAGATCTGGATATTAAACCAATACGTTCTTTACTAACATTAAAATATAGAGGAAGTTCTTAATTCTGGTTCATTCCTCTTCTATATGCGCAAGGCACGGCCTTTTGCAACGCAAGGTGATTCATAAAGTTCATTTCACTAATGCCAGATAGGCTAAAATATTTCCAAATCAGAATGATGCTTGTAATCGTTGTAAGCAGGCTCCCGCTGACCACATACACATGTTCTGGACATGCCCGAGACTGACAGACTTTTGGTCCAATATATTTAAAACACTTGGATGTGCAACTTAGCTTAAATTTAGAACCCAACCCCCTGACCGCTATTTTTGGTCTCTCCCCATCTGATAATTTGCCTATCACAGCACGACCTGTCATTGCCGTCACTACCTTATTAGCCAGACGTGCCATCCTGTTAAAATGGAAACTGACTTCCCCTCCATCACATGATGGCTGGATGAGACAAGTTTTACACTGCATACAACTTGAGAAGTTGAGATTCTTACAGAAGGGTTCTCTCGAATCCTTCCACGAGACCTGGAGTTCCCTGCTAACCCATATTGCTAATAATCTCACTATTGCTCCAGACACTGATGATACTTCCTAGGCAGAGTCTGCGGGAGAGAGAAAATCCCTCTTTGCTCCTTCTTCCTTAGTCTCTCTTTTTGTATCCAATTTTGTTTTGGTGGGTAGATATTTAATTTTGTTAATTTTTTTATTTACTTATTTAATTTATTTATGTATTTGTTTGTTCGTTTATTTTTTTAGATATTTTTTCTTTTGAGTCCATGTACTTTTCTGATTAATGCTGATATTGACTGTGACCGCTAGGGAAGGGGGGTGGGTGGGCTAGGGGAGGGTTGGAGGGATGAAGTTGTGCTTGTCACTACAGACATCATACAAAACCTTGTATTTGATAGGCCATGATGTTTTGTCTGCAAAAATTCAATAAATAGATTTGAAAAAAAAAAAACCCATGAAGATGTTTCTTTTTCTGAGCTGAAACCTTTGCACCAGTGTTGTCAGATCTCGCGAGAGAAACAAGCAACCAGGTCTATGGAAACAAGCCCAAAAGAAGAGACTTGGCCCCTCAAATAAATAAATAAAGCCAAAAACAGGCGGCCTTACCTACCACAATGTGTAAGAGAGGCCATTTGATCACAGTATATATATAAATTTATTTTTGCATACATAAGCAACCATCAACAATATACTGAAAGCCACAGTCAACTGGAACTACAGTTAGACAGTAAACAAGTCTTACTGTCTTTTTTTAACTCTGAATACCAAGTGGGCAGCAAAAAATGAGTAATAAATAAATGAATTAATGAAAATTAAATTAAAGAAGTTGCGTATAATGAAGTGGCCAAGTACGTTTATGAGTGAGGGCAGAACAAATATATCTATTGGTCTTTTAAACATTCATCTAAAGAAATTGCACATACTGGGCCGTTAACTGGCCATCTCAAATAGCATAGTGTATGAAAAAAAAGAAAACTATCTCCTGTGTTTGTCCTCCTTGTCTTGCCATCAGCTCTGTTTCTCTGTAACACAGAAATCACATACACAAACATCCTAATTTTAGCCTAATTGTACTATTTGTTGCTGCTATTTTGTTGCCACTCTGTCTCTCACTCTGTCACAGGTGTGCTTATATGTGTGGGTGTGTGTGGGTGTGGGTGGGTGCAGTCAGGCATGGTAACCAAGGGAACTGGGTTGTGGACGGATCATAGAACAGGACAAACTATCGTGTTTTGCTTTATTGGGGAAAACTGGAAGAGAAACGGGAGGGATTCACGCAGGGAGCTAGGCAAGCCCAAATAAGCAACTGTACTTTAGAAACAAGCCCAAAAACCAACTCGCGGCTGACAAAATTTGTAAGCGACTTTACAGAAAAACAAGCCCAAAGTCCCTTATAATAAGCAGACTTGGCAATGCTGCTTTACAATAATTCTTCTAATGAATATATTTGAAATGAGACTTAGACATGTGCTTAGATTATTAACATTACTTTTATTGATAATTCATATTAATGCTATTTTATTTGTGTAGACTACCAGACATCGCTTTTGGCTGGTAGAAATTAATGACACACTTTTGCTCTGCACCATTTCATCATCTATTGTTGGCCAATATCACCACAGTTTTTCACTTGAGTCAGCATCATAGTTAAAGGTAACTGCTACATCCAATCCATAAGGTAACCTTTTTTCATTTGGTGGTGAAAGAAACAGATTAACATTATATTTTCCATGTGTGAAAACAGACTACCTACCAGTTGTGGCAGAAACGTCATTAGTCTCTTCTGTCCTGGCAGCAGGTGGGACTGAAACATGCAGCATCGCTCGATTAATGCAGAAAAATTAAAGACATTTCAGTGGTTACATTCAAGCAAATGATTAAAGGGAATTTCTTCATATTAATTGCTGAGAAAATTTTACCATTTGGTTGGTAGTGATAGACTGGCATATTAATTACTCATGCATGAACACCAGTTAACTGATGTGAGCTGGCGACACCTCCACTCTGAGCACTGATCCTTCCACTTCCTGCTTCCCTCTGACTTGAACCAGAACCTGAGAGCC
>JAPZDX010000010.1:3156825-3168033 GCA_029783625.1 Naso annulatus | reverse complement strand
GAGCTGAGTTACTCCTGCATGTGCATGTCTCAACTGGCCTAAACCATCTGTGCATGATCGAAAGTCATCACGGTGGTCTTTGACCCGGAACTAGAACAGCTTAAATTTGCAAAAGAAAGCTGGGAAGAAAACAAAAATCCCGTAAGCAGGATGGGAAGCATGCATCGAATTTGTACCAAAAGTAAAGTGTAGATTCGAAATGTACAGCGCTTTAAAGTTGTCTATGTTTTCACCGTTCAACATGGACTCCACTAGTTGCTAGCTAACATGTTTGTAGCTGGTTTAGCTAACTGGAAGAAGGTCCAAAAGCAACCAGCTGAATGGGGCATGTCGCTGCCCGCCATAGTGGAGTCATAAAATAAATCGATCCTCCCTCAGCGCATGTATACTGGGACAAGGTGGTCCGTAGTCAGTAGTCCAATTAAATGGCCTAATGGTGCTGTAACCATAGCCTGACTTAACTGTGCATGTAAACGTATTGGGTGACTACCTGTAGCACTGATACGAAAACATTACTGCCAACTCGCTCACCTTTGGTAATGAAGGAGCCATTCCTGCTGAGGGCGGAGTCTTTGCTTGAGGTGGAGTCACAACGTAGCAAGGGCTCCGATTCGTCGGGGAAGAAGGCTTTGCGGTCCACCGGCGACTGCTCCACGCCCACACTGCTGGCCCCGCCCACGCTACCACCGCTGCCGCTACCACTGTTGCTGCTGCCGCCGACGCTGCTGGGAGACTCGAGCGGCTTGTGGATAGGACTGAGGCTTTGGCTTACATTCACTGAGGTCATCAGCTGGTTGATGTCAAACTAGATGCAAAAAGGGAGAGATAAAGTAGAGGGACAATGAGGAGGGGCGACAAGAAAGGGAGAAAAACAGGAGTGTGGGACCAGCCAGTGCTCTAGCATAGAAACTCACAGGCTTATATTTGTTGACCGCAGAGCATATGAGCTCCCACATATCAGCAACACAGAATTCAATATCATTGATCTGTATCTCTTCGCCGCTCTCATTTTCCCATCATTCTCTCTCCCAGTGTTCTCTGTCTTCATTATTCTCTCATCTGCCTTCTCTGACTCTGTCTCTCCATCCTTTTTTCCCCTAATGGTCTCATCTTTCTCTTTCAAGCCGGTCGCTCTCATCCAAGTTCAACCACTAATCACAATAACAACACACACTTTACTTAGGGGTGTGGCTATGAAACAAATCTATCCGGCATACAAAATATTTTGTTTTGAAAGAAACATTTGAGAGATACCATACAACTTCATGCTAATATAGGAGGAGCCGAAGAAAATGAGAGTTGTATTTTTAAAGCAGATGTTGGTGTAGCGACGAGGATGAGAGCTACGCAGATAAAATTTGGGTCAAATGTTCATATGGATTGCCTTGTTTTACACATTTAAAGTTGACATAGTACTGCGTATGGAGCAATACAACAGTAAAAAAAAAATCAGTGACTGGTTAAAGTACTGCAAGTCTCCCCTTCCTGTCATTTGTCATAGAATCAACAAAAGAAAATGGAAAAACCAACAGTGATAAAGAAAATGGAGGAGCACGAATAAAAATGTTCAAAACTCTGTGCAACACTTTCTGACACTTTGTCCCACGCACTGAAAGTGAACCTGGATCATATTTAGTAAAAAAAAAAAAAAAGCTTTCAGGTTTTTTCCTCTGATTTTCTCCAGTTGTTGTTATGCCTCACTTTGTCTGAAGCAACCTGCAGCAGCTAGTCAGCTCTGTTAGCCGTGCAGCTAGCTGACTGCATGGAGCACCAAACAATGTTTGTTTGTACATGATGTCACAAGCGCTATGAGGCTGACGGGGACTTCTTGGAAAATGCAAGCGGGAAGTGGGACAGAATGGACGACAGAACTCAGAAACATACAGACAGAAAAGTAAATGTTGAACTGGCTCTCAGTATGTGACGTGTTGTTGCACTTGCTTGATTTTTGGCTGTGTTAGCAAGTTGCTGACTAGCTTGTTTTTAATCAGAGACCAATATCAGTCCATTTTCACAGACTTTTTTCTTTTTTTAACTGACAAAGAAAGTGTGTTTTTGATTAATATTTCTTGTTTTTAGCAGATTTCAGTGACAGTACAGGACTTAATGGACACATTTTATGCTCCTTTAAACTTCCACTGTACTGCATTTCAGAGTGAAATACACTGAAAATACTCTGCTAATGTTATGTAGTTAACACAATTGAGAGTTAGATTTAATACAATAAACTACAGCCAGGCGTTAGCAGCATATTTTCTCTGGTTATGGTTTTTTAAACTTTGTCACTTCAAGACAGAAGTTTTCAAAATATAATTTTTTTTTAGTTTTGTTTGTAGTTAGCACATACATTAAGACTTGCATTATGTTTTTTGTTGATTCCTTTGTCAATTCTTTTGCCTTTGTTTCTTTCTGTAGGTTTTCATCTGTTTAGGTGCGTAACCTTTTTATATTTGCCCCCTAACCTATTTTTCTTACTTCTTTGACTTTATTACTGTAACTGACTCTTTGTCTTCTCTATCCCCAAAAAATGCTTTTTTTCCCTCTCTCTTTACCATTCACCTTTTTTAGTCTCTCATTTCATCTTCTCTTTTTGCCTCTTTAAAGTTAAAACTCTTTTGTGTTTCTTTGGGTTTCAGTTTCTCCCTCTGTCGCTTCATCTTCCTGTGGCTGTCTCTATTTCTCTCTCTCTTATTCTAACTTTACGGCCCTTTCCTCTCACCCCCCTTTCTCTCTTTGGTGTTGAACCAGTAGTGACTGGTTTGCAGATGACATCATGAGAGCACGTCTTGTTTTTCCCCGGTGTGAGCCCTGCTGGGCCCAAAGGTCACAGCAGCAGAGAGGGTCATTTCATTCACTACAAAAACTGGAAATGTAGGGGAAACTGAACAAAACAGACAAACTGCGTAAGAAGAAAAACAAAACAACTGGGCTAAAAACTTTTCTTTTGAGGAAAATTGATTTTATACAGTGGAGAATTCAATCTGTTATGGGTTTTTAGTTCCGTATTAGATCTGATTAATGAGCTCCAACAGGATGGGACACAAACACCACCAGTGCTTTTCTCTTTGCCTTGTGTTTTCTCTCTCAGTTCCATGATGTCTGGGTCACTGGGCTGCAGCGTGACACAACTTGTGTGATTCTGACAGAACAAACACGTTCTTTCTCACCCACGATATCCTGCTTACGCGCATGCACAGAAGCACGCAGACACAAACACTGCAACAAAGACAAGCTGACTTTCACACAGCAGCAGATGTAACTGGAACAAATATTTTTTTTTAAGAGCAGATGCATAAAAAAACACAGATACCCATGAGGGATGACAAATATAGTGGCCTCAGGGGACAGTGTCAGTACATAAGAAAAACACAAAATTATACCATCTGATATTCAGCTTTCTGGCACAGCTGTAAATTTATTGTGGTTGCTCGCTCTCCACCATTTTGCCTCAAAACGCATTGAAAATCAATTTAATCCTTAAAATGCTCTCTTTGGTAATCTTATGTGGTTAATCATGGGAAAAGATTGCCTGAATTTACAACATAAGACAGACTTAGTGTTCAGTCTTCCAAAAAAAATAGTCATTTTATTTGTTACTCATTTCTCCTTTCAGTTCATGAAGTTATTTTTAAATCACTATCCTGTACAAACAAGAGAATACATTTTAGAGAGAAAATCTACCTTATACTTACTCGCCATGGATGATTAAGAAATTTAAAAAGGCTAATAAATCAACTGAGAACCATTTGAAACATTTGAAAATATTTCAGGTACAAAAAATTTAAAATAAAATAAGGAGAAATGTGATAATTTTCCCAGGGGAAGTTGAGTGTGCATGCACCTTTCAACATCTTGCTAACTTAAATCTCTCTTGACCTCTGGAAGGAATAGCTAAGCTAACCCTGTACATGAGCTGTGGTCAACAGGGCTGCAACTAATGATTATTTTCATTATCGATGAACTCGCCAAATTTTTTACAATTAGTCACTCGTTCCATGAAATGTCAAAAAAGAGCTAAAAATGAGCATCTTAGTTCTCAGATTCCAATGTGACGTCTTCAAATTGCCTCTTTTATCCAAACAACAGCCCAAAACACAAAGACTCCTCATTTATGATCATAAATCACACAAAGAAGCAGCGAATCTTCACATTTAAGAGACTAAACCAGGAATTCTTTGAATTTATTATAATTCAAAAAATGACCTAAATGATTAATCGATTATCAAAATAGTTGCCGATTCATTTTCTATTGATCGATTAATCGACTATTCGATTAATCGTTGCAGCTCTACTGGTCAAGAATCTATCCTAACATTATTTGGAGCACCAAATAACCAAAAAAACATCAAAGAATAAAGCTGAAAAAGATGAGTATCCCACAACGATCACTAAGCTGGTGATGGCACAGATACTTCCACAGGTCCCAAGTCATCAGCATCCAAAAGATGTAACAAGATGGAATCACGATTAAATACTGTACATATGTGGAAAACTGCTTCAGGTTTACCGAGAAGGAAAGTCTCAGCTCTGCTGGGAACTTCCCAGTGAAACAGCCTGTTGGAGTCTACTGGAGGTTCCCTGGCAAGAACTCAACAGAAGTGGAGGAGAGTGACTCACTCACTTTCCACTTTCCATATATTTACTTTAAAGGGAAACCTTCCAGTGGCAAGCACACGTCTCCTTTTACAGTCAGTTCACATCATTTTTAACAAGGCTGTGATTACACTGACAGCGTAATCATTGCCATTCATCATTACCAGCCCACTATATGAAGAGCTCTGTGCCTCCTGCCCACCCAGGAAGAGCACTATGTCTGTCTGAGAGCCCTTCTTACCACAAGCTGATTTTCATATGCTGGGAGCGCTGACCAGCTCGGGGCTGAGCTACTGAGCACAGAGCTGCAGCACAGGGTTCACTGCGAGGAAGAACGGCACTGGTGTGTGTGTGTGTGTGTGTGTGTGTAGGATCAGGCCGAGTTGACAACTAGTCCTGTCAGCACAACAAAAAACAAAGCTCTGTCAGGGACACAGACACACATTCTGGGCACAAAGCCTAACACTCATTTGTACACACACACACATATGGACTGAGTCAGGTAGCCTCACTTGCAGAATTGGCAGACTGCTGCCTTATGAAGGACACAGGGGACAGACAGGCACACTGGGAATATTTTGATTAATTAGACTAAAAATGTTACAGCTAAGAATCGCACTCAGCTGTAATTACTCTCAAAACAGATGAGCTATTAGCTAAGATGCAGCTAAGAGGAACTCAGCCCACCGCGTAGACACAGCATAAATCCCACTGTCAGAGATTCCATGATGTCAATTTGTTTTCAGCTTTTACTTATAATTCATCTACAACATCTGAGGGAGATCTTCAACAGATCAGCCTGTTCCCAGACAGCATTAAAGCATACTTACTGTCAGTACACTCACATAGAGTTGCAGACAATCTCTCCACATTACCTTTAAAACATTCAGTGCAGTTTCTGGGAAATATCTGCCATTTTCCTTAGAAAGTATTGGATGTGGTCATTTTATTATCTTAAGGGGCTCGTTATGGAGGGACTGAAAAGCACCTAATGGGTCCTGAGTCATTAGCACCCAATTAGGAAAGAAATTGCATTTGATTGAGCAACACACTGTGGAAGGCAGAAAATGAATACTGTATGTGGGGTTTTTTCCCCCCCGTGTATTCAGAAAGTAAAAAAGGAGAAAGAGGAAGAAAGAGGGCAAACACAAAGAATAGGTGAAAGATTATGTCTGTCTGTCCGTGTGTTCGTCTCTTGCTTTGTGTTCCTCCTGTGAAATAGGTTATCACTGAAAACCAGTCTCCCTTTCCTAAAAAGTAAACACAAATTATTATATAGAGTTACATAATGCACAAAACAAAGGGTTGGTTTTTGAGCTGCTCATGTGGTAGACTAGACTAGATGCAATACATTTAGTTTTGATTGTGAGTAGTATGGACAGGCTGAAAAGGACTGTCTGCAGAAATTAAATGGATTTGGACAAAGAATTTGGACAAGACTGATATTTTAATGCACTTTATTTTGTAGCGTGAAGATGTTTTTTAATTTAAGTATTCTGTCGTAAAACATTATGATCGATAGCTTACACCATCTTTTTAAATTCAGGTGAGGGCGTAAATCGCAGTGGGGACGCAGGGGACATGTCCTCTCCCTCAAGTCCCCCTCAGTATTATGGTTTTAAAATAAGTCACCCCACCCACCCGGGCCTCGGAGTGGTTTAGTCCATAGTTGTGTTTAGTGCTTGTGCTTGTGTGGAGTGAGAGAGTATTCTTTGAGTGTCAAGTAAATGATTATTTTCATAGTTAACTTAAAACAGTAAAAGGTTCACATTGAAGGGGGGAGCAGGACACTGTAGGATAACGTAAGTAGCTAGCTATCTAGCTTTTCAAAACACAGATAAATGCTAGCATTAGCCAGTTTTTCTATACTAACAATAATGGTAGCTAGCTAAAACTAACGTATGCCTTCGTTGACATTAGCTAACTAGCGTTAGTGTTATGCATCTTATGTAATGCGAGTGACTAAAGTCCACTGAGGGTCAACACTGTAGGACAAGTTGTAAAGAAAAGTAAAGGGCGGGAGAACAGCAGAGAGGCTGACTGAGGGTAAGTGCCACAGCACAGCAATACTCATCCAGGAAGAACATTGGTGTGTGCTTTGTAAAATACACCCTCCATATAATAAACACTTACTTTCTTTCTAGTCCTCCGAACACTGAAATCAGTTTTTCGCCCATGAATTCAGGCTAACAAAGTTTACGCTTTGTCGGCTTCTGTAAACTTGAGGTGGTCCAACATCCATCTTCAGATCATGCAGAAGCCAGTGAAGATGTGCAGTCACACCACAGTGTGTACATTTACATGCACAGTTAGGTCTATTTAAGCACAATTAGGTCATTTTATTTGACTACTGTCCTTGCACCAACACACAAGTGCCGAGGGAGAATTGATTTATCGACAGAAGTCAGTCCGACTTGGCTACAGTAGGCGGCGATATGCCTCTGTTCAACCAGTTGCTATAAGACCTTCTTTCAGTTGACCCTACCAAAAAATGCCAAACAAAATAACAAGCGGCTAGCGGGTTCCATGTTGAACGTTACAGTTCATATGTACTCTACACTTTACTTTTTTGTATCTTCTTCTTGTTTTCTTGCGGCCTTCTTCTTCTACAGACTTTTTGTGGTTGAAGAAACTCCAGCCTCCTTAACTTTCTCATGAATGTGCTAATCAGCATCATTCAGTTGTTCTGTTACCTCATTTCCTGCTGCTCACTGCAGCAGCGGCTTCTTACGCTATCGCCCAGGAGAGAAAATTAACCGATGAACAATGATCTGTGCAGAGTTTAAACGTTGGTCGTAATAGATTTAAGAGACTTTATTTGCCACATGTAGACATGTATGGTAGTGAAATGGCTGAACATCAACCATTATTCATTTGCTTTTGCCTTTCTTGCGTAATGACATTCGCTTTAGTAAGGACTGGATCTTTAAACAATTTCTACAATGTGCATGAGTTTCTACTGGTTTATGAGGGTGAAATTTTCCCAGCTGGAGAAAGAAGTGGTGATACACTGTTACGTGTTCTCCTGCAGCACTACATGCATGCATCCGGCGTTTATCTCACCCACCAAGTAAGAGTACGGTCGGCAGTGGAAGTGCGAGCCAAATCTACGGGTACCCTTCCGAAGAGTACCGCAAGAACAATCTAATCTAATCTAATCTACTGCACCGTACCAAACCCAACTGTTCTATCCTCTGTATTTCAAATATTGGACAGCAAACCTCATCGATTCTTCCCCTCACACATCAACACAGACTCATAGCAGCTGATTTTTGTTTGTCATCGACCATCTTCAAATTCCAATTAGCTGAGCACTTCTTGTTCAAAAACAGAATGAAATTACATTTTCAGAGCCAGAACTCTCAGCACTTGGCCAAGTAACCGATGAGTCAGTGAAACTGATCAACACTCCCATTAACAGACTGCAGTGGTATATTCTTCTTTAAGCTTTTGTAAGAGTAATAGGGGTATATTTATTGATGCACTAGTTAATGAAAATTCATTTTAAAGGTCCCATAGACAACTTCAAACCATCACCATGGAGAATCATGTTCGCTAATGACCCAGAGATACCACGTGGTACCAGCTATGTTTTACTAATGGCTCATAGCCTTTGGACATCCAGAGAAAAAAAACAATCATCATTGATCATATTTTTTTTGGGGGGGGAGAAAAACTTGTATTCTATACCTTATAAAACTCTGTGGGTTAATCATTAATTTAAAAAAAATGTTTACATATACTACTAGCACTATAGCTACTATACAGAAGTAATCCTTGTGTCCTATTTTTACACGAAAGCTCAACACAAAATATCAAGCTAGTTCGGGCTGTCACCCCAAGTTCACCACTTCCAATTTGGTGTTTTCTTTTGGAAAGTGGTGAGCTTGAAATCAATACACCTAAAACACAAGCTCTAGATTTTCTGGACTCATGTAACAATCCATTCAACATCAGCTGGCTAACTAAAATATTACTGAGACAGATCATAAAACGAACATCGACCCCTTCTCAAATATGATTTTTCCCAGAGCTGTTTTTGTGATGCTCTGATGATTTCTTTGCCCTTTTGAGTTTTGTCAGACTTCTGATCTACTTGCACAGTCATGTGCAACTCTGCTCTGTGTTGATCAATGGAAAAAACAGAACAGCATCAAAATCACCATTTCCCCTTCACTGATTCCTTCTGTTCTTCAGTCTCTGAGGACAGCAGCTCTGTGTGCTGCAGTCTCTGACATCATGTATCTGGAAGCAACACACAGGAGACATGTCTGCTCTAATCATTTTTTTGTACATACTGAAGCTGGGGCCAGAAAAGCAAGCTGGCACAGTGGTATCTCTATTAAACTTTAATTTACCCACTATATAAAACATACACTTGTGACTTCCTGAAGTCGAATATTATTGAATGAGTTATGTTTCCTAGCTGATAATTTGTCTTCTTTCTGTTAATTCTTTGAAAAATATTTTGTTGCTTTCCAAGTGCAAAATAAGACACACGTTAGCAGTGCTTTTGTTTATCAGGTAACATTTTGCATCTCTACCAATCAGCACCATTGCGGTGATTAGAACTATTTAAGGTCATATTGATGTTCTGACTGTCTGCTATGCAAACTCACTCTTTTAGAGGATGCCTCACGGTTCACAGTGAGGAGGTGCAGAAACAAGGATGAAGAGAAAGGGTGTCACATCCGACACACAGCTGTCTGGTCTCAGGTCTCATGCAGCCGCAGAGACAAAAATAGAAACATCCATCACACAGCTGACGCTCAGTTGTTCCAATGGGAAAACCATCGATACAGTGAATGTGTTTTTCAACTGTGTTCAAGCCAGTGCCATACATTGTCGTTATGTAACACGTATTGACATGCTTCCCGTCAGTGAGTCACATTATCGTGATGTTAAATGAGACAGAGCAGAAAGTACATCGACTGAACCTGACCTTTTTAAATTTCCATGCCCTGTGTTTTGCTTTCACATTTTTCCTTCTTTCACTCTCCAGTTTCTCTTTTTGTCTGCATTCTTGTCTCTTATTATAAACTTTCGTCATTTTGCCTGAAGCTTCCCTTCACAGTAAGAGCAGGTACAAAAGCTTTATTTTATGTTGCAGGTACTTTTTATATTTCTACAGTGTTCACCTTCTGTTCTCGACACAACATGCATATTTAAATGCATGAAAAAAAAGTGCACTGACCCTGCAGATCAGACCAAGAACGTGTTTTTTAAAGATGTGATTTGGATCTACAAATGGGGATATGCACTGTGGACTGGTACCGTCTCCTGATTGGCCGGAACCATGATACTGAGTACCTCCTGTACCATTGGTTATACTGGAACATCCTTTGTTTTGTTTGCGTGCTGTTATATTAACTTTTTGCTTTGTTAATAAAGCCTTGGTCTAAGGGCAAACTGTTACAAAGCAAAAAAAGAAATCAGGTAACGTAATACATATGTAGAACTCTTTTCTCTAACAGAGGTAACACTGCCGAACTCTTGGGAAAATATGCAATATGATTAAGTCACACCGTCTTCCTGCTGCTCCCTGGTCAGTGCAGCGGAGTTTGTTTTCTTTCCCTTGGCTGGAGTTGATGATCAACTTTAATGTCCAGACTAACATTAAGAGTCGACCTATAGCTGAGGTAACACTTGTTATCAGAGGCAACACCTCCAAGGATGTAATTCCGAAAGTAACAGCACCACTTCAAACAAAAACTTTAAGCTTACCAGCTGCTCCTGAATATTTTCCATCCTTTTTTAAATCCTTCCTTGAATCAGTTGTACCAGTTTTTGAAGCAAGTAAATGGACATATACCGAGTTGCTTTCAGTTGAACACAAGGAAGGATCAGTATAATACAAACAAAATATAACCAACAATATCTACAAATACAAAAGTCCACTTAACAAAATATATACATCACATGGTGGGTGGACATCTAAACAGTACATCCATATGTAATATCTGAATGTGTCATTATACTCCCGTGGAAGGTTTTCTTGGAAACTTGCGTTGGCTGATTACATTTGGCAGCTGGTGTTCCATTTTTCCAGAGTTGCCGTGTTGAATTATGACAAACAAAAACCATTAACAGCCCCAAGCCAAAAGTACACAAAGAGATGTAAGCACATACTTATGATCACAGAATGTAAATGTCCATCCTGACAAGGTAAATAAAGGATAAGTCCTGTCCTTGAACTTTTTCAGCAGAACTTTGCCCACTTCCTGTGGTCACTTTAAGCCACAGAAATCTCCATAGTCACCACCCTTCCTCTCACCAGACAATTAAATTATTCGCTATCTTATCCACAATCGATCCAATTAGAAAGACGGAACACTGGCCCACATGACCTGCTTATTATTAAGCTGTGACGAAAGGCCAA
Organism: Naso annulatus; assembly: GCA_029783625.1. Lineage (NCBI taxonomy): Eukaryota > Metazoa > Chordata > Actinopteri > Acanthuriformes > Acanthuridae > Naso > Naso annulatus. The sequence goes on along the minus strand of JAPZDX010000010.1, from coordinate 3,157,061 downwards.
ATAACTGTACAACAGATGACTGCGGAGCAGAGACACTGAGCTCAGTGTAGTGTGATTTTCTTACCACAACAAGGGTTTAATTGTGCAGCGCTGACCTTCAAGAGTGCGATCAAGGACATTCATTTTATAACAATCACTGGAAAGTTAGCTGGTTGTCCCCTGAGTCCTCTGTTTTTTTTGCTATAAATTTGTGTGTGTGTGTGTGTGGGTTAGGGGTAATGTCTGTATATATATAC
>JAPZDX010000010.1:3107985-3118035 GCA_029783625.1 Naso annulatus | reverse complement strand
TGATAGATATCCATAAAATATTCAATAATCCCATAAATTTATCATATTGCATGTTATTATTTTTGCTTTGTTTGTATTTGATTCCAGACAAAGTTTAGTCAGGATTGTAAAATCTGGTTTATTCAAGTAATTGCAGTTTAATTTTGACTCAGTTTATTTTTTTAGTTTAAAGCAGGTGTTATGTGTGCATTTTACATAATTAAGTTTATATTTGAGTTGATATTGTTTTTTTTCATATACACAAAAGATTCTTGCAGTGATGTCTTTCCTGCAACATTTTTTAAAATTTATTTAAATTATTTAATGACCGTGTCCATCAAAGTTTAAGGTGTTTTAGTTGTAAATAGTGTTCAGAGGTTTTGGCATCTTTCTGGGACCTTTGGCTCTGCTCAGCCAGCAGAGGGCAGCGCTCTTTTATTTCTGGAAGTGACCTTTTGAAGCCTTTCCTAAATGATACCTCTCAGCTTCATCAACAATGTCTCCATTGCACATTAATGTAGTCATTGTGGATATAAAACTTAAGGGGCCTGTTTTAATGTTTGACTTTAATCTTAAACTTAAGTTAAAAGTCCCTGAATTGCACATAGGCTGCACACACCTGTGCTCATGCAAAACGGGTTGGAGGGAAATCGGAGGGAGCAAAGTACAGTTTCATAAAAGTGCAAAACAAAACTTTTTACTGAAAAATCAAACTGGAAAATAGATAAGCAGTACAAAAATATTTCACACATGAAAGTACCAAAATAAGACCCAAATATGACAAAATTTAAAAAACACTCTTTGTTTTTTAATCAACATTTTATGTTGCTGTTGTTTCATCTTCACCGAAGCGTTCTTGGGAAGCATATTTTCTGAAACGTGTGTGTTTTGAGCTTCCAGTGTGTTAAATGGATCATTGTATTAGTGTCATGCAGACAGCTTGCATCACCAAATGCCACAGATTAGCTGCTGGATTGTTGCGTTTCTACAGATCAGAGTTTTTGATGTTGTAGCACGCTGAAGATTTCACCAGTGAGCAGCTGTTGCGCCTGAGTAATATCACGGCTTAGTGTTTGTGCACATGCGTGTCCCCGACGTTTCATGCACGGTAGATTGGCTGAAGATTTCCTAAGTTGCTCCACTGACTGAGGAATGACGGCCAGAGGGTTCATCAGCTGGTCAGCAGGCTGTCACTTTGTCCGCAAGAATCGCATCTACGCCATATGATCCTTGTGTGAATGTGTTCGTCTGTCTCACCAACCAGAGTAGAAAAATAAAATATCTATCCGTCCCCTCTCATTCGGCTCAGCTGACCTCTGGCCTTTCTCTAGAGGACTGTCACGTAAAGGTACGAGACATTCAGACGAGTAACAACAAACAGCAAAGCTGCTGCAGCAATACTGTTTCCTGCCACATAGACAACAACCCTCTCAAAAAAAAGAAAAAGAAAAACAGTCTTCAGCACGCACGCCGACATTCAGCGGCACATTCCCGGTCTGTCAATCCATCTGTGTAGTGACAGAGGATTGACAGTGGAGGATTACAGGGTCACAGCATCCATCAGCTCGTGCACATGCTGTCATTTTGCTCTCAGCACACACATATTTACTGCCTCCGACTGAAGGAACTGTCACAACGTTATTGATTCATGTAAGCGTGTAATTCTCCATTTATCCACATGTGACATTAAGAATATCATTCATGCAGCAGAATGCACATCATAAAACTAAAAGTAATGTAAATAATATTGCATATTTTATTAAATTGAACACATTGTATGCTTTCTTATTTGATGTCATTTGAAAGCACTAACTTGCTGTCACCAGTAAGCTGATTTCAGTGTCCTTTACTGCAAGAGAACTTTTTTTTTGCCTTGGGGAGAGAATCTTTTGTTGGTTTATTTTGCAGTCAGTTTTGTACTTCTAATTTATTATTTACAAGTTATTTTATTTAGATTTTGAAGAGATAATTGTCAGCTAAAAGCCAACTGTTGAATGAAGTGTTTCTTGTATAGTTATTGTTTTTCTTCCACAGTTAATAATCATGCTTTCTTTACTTTTTCTAATGTTTGGGGTAAATAAAATCTGACTTTTAAAATCCCAAATCCTGTGTCTTGTGGCTCTGCCTCTAACATCATATTCATCACTGCAGTTTACTGGGATCAGAGCTCTCTTAAGTTTTATTTAGTGATGTTTCAACGGACATTGGTGTTCTTCAGGTCTGACAAAGAGTCCAGTGTTAGGAGCATTCCTTCCTAATTAAAGACACATCCCACTTTCACTGGATTGCCCCTTTAAATGCAGCGAACAGAGCTTTAATGGCTTTGAGCTTGGATGGTCCCAGTAACACCCTGAACTGTGATTCAGCAGGCTTGTACCAGCCGCCTTGAACTGGTCCAGCGAGGCCTCAGTCATCAGCCTGGTTTCCATTATGAAGTCGTTCCATTATGTTAGACTGTCATCCCTTTTAGCCTCCACAGCAGAATGGGGGCATTCTCTGTGTGTTCTGCTGTTTTGAAAAGTGCTTTGTAATGCTCAACACATGGATAATTTAACAATCGTTTTTCTTTTTTTTTTTTAAATCTAAATTTCAGGTTGACACACTGACTGCATATGTTTCTGCTGTAGAAATTAGTTCATCGTTATGTCTGTATTTGTTTTGTGTTGGGTTAGTCAGGAGTCATCTACTGTCATGTCATTTGTCATTCTGAGAATGAAAATTAAAAACAATGATTATTTGGTTTATTTGATATGCATTTCAAATGGATAAAGGCTCCTATCTCCTAATAGTAACTTTAACAGACATCTGCCTCCCACATGTAGCACAATAGATATCATATAAAGTCATGTTTGTGTCCAAATAAATATAAATCAAGTATTCACTAACCTGCACCTCTGATTCCAAAAGTTTGGCTGCTGTATAAAACAGACTAAATAATTTCTCAATTGTTTTTGACATAAACGCAATTAAAAGCAATACAAAGACAGTACATTTATGAATTATTTTTTACCTGATCAACCTCTTTTTTTTTTGTAAATACATGTTTTTCTGAATCAAGAATTTTCAAATATATTGGGATTTAAGCAACAAGATACTGGGAAATTTGTGTAATGCTCCAAACACACTTATTTGTAACATTCCACAAGTAAACAGGTTCGTTTTTAACAGGTGAGAGTATCATGAATGGGTATGAAAGAGACGTCCTCGAAAGGCTCAGCAGTTAGCAAGCAAGGCTGGTGGGAGGTTTAGCACTTTATGAAACACATGATTGTATAGTGATATTAACACATGGGCACAAGAACACCTCATTAAACTGCAGCAAACTATTGCTCTTGTTTATAATTTTGTTTTCATTTATGTTTTGCACAGTTCCCCAACATGTAGTTCTATATTGGTCTTTAGCAGATGCTAAGGGAAATATCTGGTTCTGTAGCAATTGCATGCTCCACTGTGTTCACCGTCTCGTCACCAGCCATGGATGTCTGTCATTAGATAGATACTGACCAATGTTGCTATCAGAGCATTTCCACTAAAAATAGTCGTCTGGTCCAATAAAGGGAATTGATTGCGGCAGACAGTGAAAATGAAGCCAAAACAGTAAAGCTAAAACAATGAGTTGAGAAAAGCTAAAAAGCCTGAACTTTGGGGGGACTTATTGGAGATGTTCCCGATCTTATAAATGATCCACCTCACAATCACAGCGACCTGTGAATGGTTTAGGTTTCTGCTGAGCTAATCTTTCATTATGATTTCAAGGCACCATGCGGGACAGCCTCTGTCCCATATGTGTCAGTGGAGCAAACATGGAAGCATGAGCGGCTTAGGTCATCTGTTCAGAGCAGTCAACCTGTCATCCAGTTACCGTCCTGCTGTCGAAATATCCAGACACAACGCATGCAGCGTGTTGGCCCGCCAGGCAGGCCGTTAGTAAACAGTCTGCATGCACACAAGCTGGCGTGCTATAGCCTCAGACGTTACTGCAAATAGCAGCAGCCAGTAAAAGACTGGAGCACCATCTGCCCTGCACGTGGAGCGGAAGTGAGTGGACACAGAGCAGCGGAGGGGGGTGGGTGTGGTGGGGGATAAAGAGATGTAACATGCTACTTTGCTGGTGGGGAAAGATTTGAGCATAAGTAGGTCGATGACTCATGGAATGAGGGGAGACAAAGGGAAAATTCATGCAGTCAGGAATGATGACAGTTCTCTTGGATGGTAGGGAATGGTTTAAAAAGGTGAGAGAAAAAACAGAGCACTCTTGAGAGCAGGATGCATCTGTCCTCGCTACTGCTGCTGCTCACTCATGCTGCAGAGCAGAGCTGACGTTCAGTAGGCCAAACAGCCTGAGTGGCTGTGGGGCCGCGCGTATCCTCAGACTGCAGTTACTAGGTGAAGTTGCCTTATATAGAACTCAAGTGAAAGCAGGCTATTATGGGAAAAAGAGGTTTGGCCTGTGTGTTCTAGAAAGATTGTGTGCTTTCACGCATGCTTTAACACACAAACTCAAGTCGTCTAAACATACATGCAACCGTCCACTATCACCACCCACAAACAGGAGCCCACCCTACACGCAAACATGCCACATGGCAAGCATGTTAATCACTGCTGTTGTAATTCTTTTTAAAGGATAATTCCCGTTTATTACAGCTCGGGTCTTACATTTTCATAGTTTCGGTGACATTTGTAAATAAGAAGGTCGACAAGGCACACAGGTTGTAAACAAACCCCAAGTGCAAACAAACAAAGACAAACAGTAAAACAACTCTGATCAGAGTTTTTCTTTGCTGCTTACTAGGGCTGATATGGTTTTTTGGGGGCCAATGCTGACACAAATATTAGGAGAAAAAATTCTGATCTCCGATATATTGGCCAATATTCTATATATATAATATTTAGAATTTGGTTATCAAATATGTGTGACAAAGATGTGTAATGGAGGCAGGATATCCAAGAAACTTTGTTCCAAACATCAGTGCACTGAACAGTAAACACTTCACTTAATACAAATTAAATAATGGACCGCCCTCTGCTGGACAAACTATGTGATTACATCATTTTAAATCACTAGCTCAAGCATTTTTTCTAGCCTTAAAAAACAATATTGTATCAGCACTTATTGGAGAACATAAATGCTGATACTGATACATCTGCAATAGGCCAATATAGGCTGACAATATCAGAAAACAGATATATCAGTCGCGCCCTATTATTTACCTCTAGTAAAGGTGGTTTAAAGTTCAGTAACCTGAAGAATCTCTGGCTGATACACCTGGGTCCACTTCTTGTTGGACAGATTTCTAGGTCAATAACAACCATATACAGAATCTAATATGGTGTGTGTTTAAGCAGTATTCCAATATAGGAAGCATGCTACGTAAGCTGTAACTTATTTCACCCTAGCAGTTCCTCAAAAAGTGGTTTGGAATAAATTTAAGGCTGAATCTTCACTCATATAAGATCTACAGTGCCAAGAGCACCACTGAACTGCTGGTGTTTCAATTTAACAAGTGACTGATTTTATTTATTTATTTTCTATTTTTTTAGCTGGTTGCACAGATGGAGGCTTGCTCTAAAGAAGCTGTATTGAGCTGATGACATTATAGTGTAACCTAATGCAGACTGTGAGTGTAAGCTTGCAACTAGACAGCTATGTCAGTCGGTGATCTCCCACCATTGGGCTACCTGCATGTTGCTATTTTGCAGGGACACTGACGCCGTATCCTGGGCTTATGGCTGCCTGAGATGGAAATCAAAAAAAATGTTATCATCACTGTTGCAGCGCAAAAAGAAAATTCTGATTAAGCACATTTCAGCTGCTACACACATAGGAGGGACGTGTTGCTGCCGATGACGTCATACAGGTCCTGCGGTGCATTTTTTTGAATAAACTGCATCTTTTACAAGAAGATTGTGATTGGATGATAATGCACGCAGCCAGACCTTTTTTTCCAGTGATGACACAGCATTGTGGAACGAGAGCTGGCTGCGTGAGGCTTATGATATTATAAAGACCCTGACACACTTACACTGCCCTTTAACGTTAGCGGTATCTCTCCAGCTTCCTGAAACTCTGACTCACTGGGAGCAAACAAGCTTACATTTCATCTGAGCTTTGAGCACTGCATGCATGTTCAGCACGGCGTCAAATTATTTGTTGCTCTGATTGATAGCAGGTCTATCTTACTGCGTCAAGAGGCATTTCTGAGTATTAAGATTACAGTGATCTGAAGATTTCACTAAAGGTCTCGACAGTACATGTCAACTTGATGGTGCATTGATTACATGTAAGTTTATACAGACTGATTTTCTCACAGAAGGGGGGAGGGAATGGTGGTTTCTTGACAAATGGGCGAAAGCTTCATGGCAGCAGATTTGCGTTCAAGATAACATCTGCAGGTGTATTTTAGCAAGAACACATTGGGACATTCGGTAGCTGTGTTTCTAGTAACAACACAAGCATTTTTTTTAGCCAAAATATAATCTTTGCCCAGCCATAACCAAGTGTTTTTTATGCCTAGACTTAAATAGAGCTTAACCACAGAAATGTAAAGTGTCATCGCAAAAATGTAAAGGAACGTTTTAACATACCTGTGGTTTGCATAAATGTCCAGTGCCAACATTAACTCAGGCAGTTGTGTTGGATGGCGACTCCAGTTGCAAAAAGGAAATTAACTGAGAGGTTCCAGACTTATTTGCATTTGCAAACTGATGTTGCAATACCAGCCTCGGTGGTTTAGATAATCTGGCCAAAATGTTATCACGTAACAACCCGAGCTGTCTGATAATCTGGCTGGTGCTGTTTCTTGCCCTTTCCTTGTTTGTTGTAGCAGTGTGTTCCCAGATCTCAGCAATTACTTTTGTTTGCACAATTTTGTCATTACTGGATTAAATTATGGGCAAACAATGAATACGAGATCAAAGACAAAAACTAAAGATCTGTAAACTAGCCCTTTAAACTGAGTTAAAAACATATTATGAACAATGATAAGCCTCCTCCATTAGACGTACGGTAAATCCTTAAAAGCCCTTCTCCTTTATTTTAAATGTGTTGTGCATTTTGTCACTTCACTTTGATGTTGTTTAATTTTTTAAATGGATAGAAAAGCCTGTCAGTGCCACCTGGTTTAACTCTGTCTATGTTCTGTGTTTGGAATGAAAGGATCTGTTTTCAGACGCACATGCTCACAGCCAGACAGGGAGATGTAATCTTAGCATATGCTGCCGAATGCTTGATCGGTGGTATTTACCCCTGCAGATTAAACCACCTAGAGCCTGTTAGCATTATGCTTGGGAGTGTCAGACCTGTAATGGTTCAAATGAGACAGCTCAAAGGCTACATTTGATCCCTCTTTAGCCCAATACGACTCACTTTTTTAACTTTTCAACAATGGGTGTTTAGAGGTAAACATACTTATATAAACTCTGGTTCTGGAGGCAGAAAAACAAATACAATTTAGCTGAGCAGCATACCGTAATGTCTCTGTTGGGGGTCTCCTGTAATCGCAGTGCTTACTCAGTTTTGTTGTGGAAATGTGACTTAATTGTTTATACTCATTACATGCCTCAGGCACAGATTTCTGTGTCACAGACCAACTGGTGTTTTTGCATTTAGATGAATGCTGTAACTTCATGTTAAAAAGACTAATATATTTCTTAATACCTCCTTAAACTTACCAGTCCGTATTAACTCTTTTGTTTCAATACACATCTATATTATTAAGGATTACAAAAGTTTTAAGTCAGTTGTATGAACAGTCTATGTTACTGATACAGTTTATTACTTGCCTGATTGACTTTAAATCTCTCTAAAGAGCCTTTAGTCCGACCATAATACTTGTTACAAAAAGATTCATGACGTTTATTGAAGCAGCCCACCCGCTTGCGTTTGTTTTTCTTAATATGACGCATTTGTGTGAAGTATTGCATTTCCATTTTCTCTCCATCATCTTTATTACTGAATGTTCATTTTTGCCATTGCTGAATTCAAAGCTGCGACCCAGAATGCATGTAAAGAGGGATCCTTTAGAGGCTTGGGTGCGAATGCTTTTGATGGCTTGTAGTAAATGCCTGACTCCCTCTCGGGCAACCAAAGCAAAGCTGCTCAATGGAAATGTTGGAGCTGTAAAGCTTCAGCAGCAGCTGTCAAATGGAGTCCCCTGGTAACACGCCAAACTCAAACTCAAGTGTCTGACACATGGGGCCTAAAGTTGTCTGAAGGGAGACACTGCTGCTTAAACTCAATTCCAAAAGTTGTAGAAAGATTGTGGAAGTTAAACTAAATGCATCATTATTTTTGCAAAGATGGATTTTTTATTTGAAAGTTGAAAAAAAGAAACAAAACTTACATTTCGGCTGTGTGGTTAATTTCAAAGAAAAAACGTTCTTGTTACAGTGAGTCACTGGGTTGCAGAAGTGTTTGCTTTGGGCAGGCTTGTGTCTACATGTGGGAAAACACTTAATTTACTTGGTACAGACTGACACATGGTACACTATGTGAAGTGCAAGAGTTCTTTGGTTATGGAAAGGCTCTGATCGCAAATGTACAAATACTGCCAAGCTAAATCACAATTTGTAGGTATTCTGACCAAAAAACACAAACAGCATAATGAAGTAGATTATTTTTATTTGACGGAACCAATAAAATATTCTATCATATATTATATTGTTGTGGATAAAATATTCAGACATAAATAATAATAATTGTATGGATTTTGTTTGGACCTTTTATATGTGTTAAAACAACTGAGAGAAAACATGGTGCTCTAATCCATCATATACCAGGGTTAGCCTGACCTCTACTGGACAAACTTGGCAAATACACTTCACATACAACACCAAACTCCTCTCCTGACATTTCCGATTGTGAAATGATTGTTGGTGGCATTTCTTCAGTAGTTCATGTTTCATTTTTTTCTTTTTTTATATACACATGATGAAGTTAGTAATAGCCATGTCCATAATATCTTTTAATGAGTTCACCCTTTGAAAATTTTAATGATAAATGACATAAACTAAACCATCCTGTGAGCAAAGGTTACTGGATTGAAGCAGTGTTTTGCTTTCAAGGCTCCGTGCTAACTGGCAACAGGTTTTGTTTGATAACATAACACACACACACGCACACACACACAAATAAAATAAAATAAAATAATATGCCATTTAAAGTAGCAAAAAAAAAAAAAAAAAAAGTCATTCTGTGAGTCCATGTGCTGTTGCATAGTGTACACCAGGCCTATTCAAATGGTGGCCCGCGGGCCACATGCGGCCCAGAAGAAACCCCTGGGTTGCCCAGTCAGAAAAGCAGAGGAAAAACCAAAAAAAAAACAAAAAAAAACATTGCTTGAGCCTACAGAAATTCCTCCAAACCTTTAATGCAAGTCTGTGTAGCCTAGCAACATTCAACTCCCAATGCTGCCTATTGTCGTAAAAATGTGTGTCTAGTAGTGGTAGTAGAAGTCCTATGATATGACTTCTAAAAATATGTCTTTCTTAACCCTCATATATAAAATTGACAATGAAAATTGACCATTTCATGATGCCTGGACTAACAAATCCAAAAGCCAAAAACCAGTGTGTTTAATTTGCAGCGAGTGTGCTAACGTAGCTTGTTTTTCATTACATGCATTTGTGTTGGTTTAAAAATTTTTTTTTCAAAAAAACAAAGGGAGCCTGCACACTTGCACCATGCAACACAAATCTTTATTAGACAACGTTTCGATCAACAGATTTTCATCAGGTAAAATTTTTTATTACCTGCTGCACACAAGCCACTGAAAATGCCTGGCCCGGCTAAATTTCCTGGTTTTAAAATCCGGCCCCATTGAATTTGTAATTGAATATCCCTGGTGTACACAATGGCACAAATCACAAAAAATAATGAAAGCTAAGGAAGACTTCATTTTAAAGTTATCATATGAAACATTCCCTTATTCAAATTTCTAATAATCGCTATATGTTTGGTATATATTATGTTAAGCTAGGTAAGCTAAATGTTTTAAAAACAATGTTCCAACTCAGAGAAATGAGTACTTTTTTCAAAGTAATTTTGCATTTCATTTTGTCACCTGTTGCGAA
>JAPZDX010000010.1:3051934-3062785 GCA_029783625.1 Naso annulatus | reverse complement strand
CATTACATAGTTTAATCTGCAACCTAATACATTTCCAAAGTAATCTCCCAAACCTGCTGGTACCTGTAGTAACGCTATCAATGATAAATGTGTTGTCTTGACAAATTGCTGTATTTGTTTGAAACATTCAGTAAAAATGACCCACTTCTCTCCTCCAAGCTGTAGCTGGCAAGGACTGATTCGTCGCAACAGAGCCACTTCCTCTAGTTTAGACAACTTCCTTTTGGGCAGACCCATTTCTCTACATTTCAAAATGAAAACAGCTTTGTAAGGATACTTCAACACCTACACTGCTCAGATTTATTTCTATGTCTTTTAGTACATTGATGTAATCCGTAAAAATGTGACCCACAGAAACTTTGAGTGCCACGCTGACAAAAATAAACTAAACATTTGTTATCTCATGATAAAGAAAAAAAAAGTGTTCTGAGAGAAAAAAAAAAAGGCAGTTGCTTTTATCTCCAAAGGAGACAGCTGAAGTCTCACTGTCTGCCCACAGTCATGTCTTTATGGCATGCTGAATAAAATTCACAGAAAATCAAATTAATATTCAAAAGAAGAGACATCACTCACGTGTTTCATAGACAAAAGCTCTTTTAATGAAAATCATGTTTTTTTTCTGTCAAGTAAAAAAGATTGATCATATGCATACTATTTATAGCTTTTACATAGCAGGCAGTAGAAAATGAGTTTACATTTAAAATATTCAGAGCATTCAAAAGCATATGTCCTCTAATAAATTGAAACTGAGACATTCCCGTACATTATCGACTCACTACGTATCTACTTTTGGCTGGTCTGATCGGTAGTGTTCAGATCCTCGCTATAAGAGAAATGTGTACAGTATGCAAGCCTGGGTAGAGATGGCTGAGCTAGACTGTCCAAGAGGTCTTTTCTGCTGATAATTTTTCACCTAGATGTCTGCATTTATGGAAGACTGCTTGTTTATTTGCTGCTGCCATTAGGCGTTTTGTCATTTCACATAGCTGATGTGGACATCTGAGAGGAAAGGTGAGTTCATGATGTAGCAAAACTGCAACAGAGGTGACACACGTCACATAAATATACATAGGCTAACGGAAAGTAAACATTTTCATCCAATCCTCACTGGATATTGTGTGTTTATTTCAGACCACCTGCGACTAAATTTCTATTAAAGGGAAACTACATGACAGCACTTCAACCTGCTGTGGGTGTTGCCACTATATCATGCAGTTCTGTAAGTTGCTAATGCTTGTGTATGGTTAATTTCTTGACTGCAATTGAAGATTTGTGTAAATTTAAATTAGTTGTGTACAGTTACTGTTCAGGCATATTGACACTAAAGAGCTGGAGAGGATTTTAAGTTATAATAAATATTACTGTATCTAATATTACTTTGCTTTAATGGATATAAAGTATGAGTCATAAATTAGTTAATTTACTAACCATTTTCTGTTTAGACTCCTTAAAAGATGTTTTTTGTCGTTAATTTTAGAAGAACTTTTCCTTTTCTGACAGCGGACCAGCTACTTTGCAGTCACACCAGCACTTTTGAAGTCATCAGACATTACGTCCATACTAAGCCAGCTATTATATATGTATATATATATATATATATATATATATATATATACACACACATATATAAACACAATCCAATGTAAAAGGACTGTGAACTAAGAAAACTGTCTTCTTTGTCTCATCCTTTGGCTGTCAACCAACAAATCACAGATCACAGTGAGTGAATTACGCCATGTTGTTCCCATGCACGACTTCCAAAATAACAGACTTACAACTGGTTTTAGGAGAATACTGAACATATGTAGTGCTGTTATATCCAAAATGGTTCCTAACAGACTAAAACAATCCAGTTACAGCATGTTAACCATTACAGAATTCATCTTTGATTGACAGCAGATAACATCTGAGAAAACTACTGGCCTGTTGTGTAAATAAAAGGTATCAATAAAACTGCACAGGCTCTAACTTGTACACATCTTTGAGGGGTTTTTACTTCTATTTTTGACCATGCACTGTTTTAGTGCTATACATAGCTGACACAGAATATGATTGTATGCTTTCATTCAGAAGATTTGAACAAAAATACCAGTATGACACCCTCTACCCCATTTTTCATTCAGTTTGATTGTTTTATGTTATGATTAGTGACATTGTTTTATTTGTATGAAGTTGTCTTCCAAAATCATACCACCAACCATAAATACATCTAAACGCCACCACCCATATTGATTAAACTGTTAACACTAGGAGCCAACAAAAATTCTTAACTTTACAGCCACCCCACCCCTGGCCTTTTATGTCATCGTTTCTATAAAAGCCCTGTTTACATCTACAGGAAAATACCACTGGTGTCAGGTGTTTCCACTCAGCAGAAGAGTTTTAGAAAGCTTGGTTTTTGGGTGAGAAAAACACCGGCTTACACAGGGCTTTACAGTCTGCATAGTGAAAACGGCACTTTAGCAGAGCAGAAGCTTCTGTTCTCCGTCTGTGTCTACACAGGCTGCATTCAGGCACAACATTAAGTAAAGTTCCCCCGCAATTTTGCAGCGCTCAAAGCCCAAGACACAATCAGGGTAACCACGTTCGCAGAACCTCAGTGTTATGGATGTGCAGTGGGAGTGAAAGGCGAGTATTTACACAGCCTTTGCAAAGAGCTGGATGTGATAAAATGGGAACAAACCTGTTCCGTCTGACAAATGTGAATCAGGCAACGTGACTGAAATGCCTCCTGTGTAGACATAAGCAGTATGTTTACATGCACAGTTAAGTCAAGCTACAGTTATAGCTCGATTAGGCCATTTTATTGGACTCTTGTCCAGGTAAACACGTGCTGAGCGAAAATCAATTTATTGTCAGACTCCACTATGGTAGGCGGCAGTATGCCTCGTTTAACTGGTTGCTGCTGGACCTTCTCCCATTTAGCCAAACAAGCTACAAACAAGTTAGCAAGGGGCTAGCAAAATCCTTGTTGAACGGTGAAAACACGGACAACTTTACAGCGCTGTACACTTCATATATAGGCTTTACTTTTGGTACAAATTCAATGCACGCTTCCTCTCGTGCTTACGGGATTTCTGTCTTCGTACTGGCTTTCTTCTACAAATTTCTGCTGTTCGAATTCTGGGTCTATCAGGGACTACAATCATGCGCAGATTGCTTAGGCCAGTCTGGGTCCGGCTGAGGCGTATACATGCAGGAGTAATTCAACTTCAAGTTGCATTATCTGGGTGTGTTAGCTCGACTTTGAGAAACCCGATTTAGTACGATTTCAGTCGCACTAACATGTTTGCATACATTTTAAAAGTCTGGTTTTAGCCGGACTAACACAGTGAATCGATTTTCTCTTACGTCATGCAATTGCACTGACTGTATATAGTATAAATGAAGGGCTTAGTGTGGACGTACTCTGAAATTTCAAATGGTCATAAGACTGCAACATCTTTGCATACTCTTTCAGTTAAGCTAAGATGCAGAATTAGAACTAGAGTCACTGGGATAACCAACTGAGCCTGAACTTTTTTTTTTTCACTATTTTTATCTCAGTTCACTACCAACAACTTTCTGGAATCATAAATATAATCAATGCTTGACACTGTTCACTGCCAAAAGTCTTCTGGAGCTCTTTTAGATCTTGTTTTAAGTGAAGTGAGAAAGAGAAGTCTGTGGAAGTAATAATCACTACAGTTCTCATATCCTCATATATCAGCAGGGAATTCCGACTACCTCAATAGGTTGTGAAGAAAAGCAATCTAAATGAAGGGGACAGAGTGAAGGGATGCAGTAAAAAGGCAGGTAGTGATGTTAACAAGATGACCTATTTAGACATATATATATGTATATATTTATTTGTATATTTGAGGAGAATGGCAAGAACTGCAGATAGCCTATATCATATGATTTCACATTATGGAACTGATTGGTCTACAGCCTGGGAGCACACACTTGAAGGCTGGGACTGTGCGGGCACAATAATGATGACATAAAAGGAAGGCGCTCAGTGGGAGAGGATGGGAAAGTGTAAAAGGAGGAAGGCGAGAAGAGGTGAGAAAGAGAGGAGGAAGGTGGGATAAGCAAGAGGGGGTTGTGGAGGAGGGGAGAGAGGAAGCATGAATAATCCATTGGAGAATCACGACAGGATTAAGACAAGGTGGGAGCCAAAAATATCCCCAGCCAAGGCAGCTTGGCGCAATAACGCTGCATCAGAGCACAACACGACAGCAGCCACTCCTGCTGCCTGTCTCCGTCAGCTCAGGAAGTAAAATGTTAGGGGGATTATAAAAAGCCACTATGATGTTGCTGTGTACAGTAAAACTTCCAGTGTAACACGGTATAAAGCCCAGACTCACACAAGTCTTTCTATTTTCTCTACTGCCAATATATAAAATATAGAACTTTTGGTGAATATTAACATCAAATATGAGAAAAACTGGACTAGCACTTGTTTTCTGAATCCAAACAAAAACATGAGCTAAATTCTTATTTAAAGGGGCACTCCAGCATCTTAAAACATCACGTTTAGCGTACTAGTCATGGAGAGTACTGCTCACTATGTGAAAATATCTCTATAATGAATTTTATGTTTGTGGCTCTAGAATCAGCGATTAAAAAATAAAAACAAAATGAACATCAATGAACGTTACATTGGCTTAGGCTTGAAACCTTTAACATTCTACACTGGGAGTGTGAAAGACATGGGTGTTCAGGCATTGAGGTTCCAATGAAAGATGCTATCGAGGTGCATTATGAAAAGTGTAGGGTCCAAAATATGCTCATCTGTTTTATCAGAATGTACAGATATAGATTTGACTGACGGTGATCTTGCAACATAAGTAAACACCTCCACAGCTGTTATCACTGTTGCAGAATTCTGAAGGGTCCATTGAAAGATTATGCAGTATCCTATTACAGGGAAAAAAAAAAAAAAAACCCTTTATAGTATTTAGTTTAATATCATGCTTACATGGTACACTTCTTTTGCAAATTAGTCTTAAGTTAAATAGTCACCGAGTGAGTGACGTTAAGCGAACCTTTGGCAGGGTAATATTCCAGTTAGCAAAAGTGTTTGGTTTCTAGGGAAAGATGATGTTATGTCCAAACAGTAACCTGACACGCTAGATGTTTTTGTTACCCAGGACCATCTTGGATGTTTCTCCTTTGACATTGTTTAGAAAAGGGCAGGTATTTCAAACAAGATGGCGAGCTTAGTTATGGCTTGACCTGGATATATGGGAGTTGGGATATGTGTTGATGAATAATGTACAGCACTAACTGTGTATTAGGGAGATTATCTTGCTCAATTGCAAGTGTTAATATTGTAGTTTAAGATGTTGTCATAATGTATTGTACAAATGGCGAACGTTAGCAACACATGGCAGTGTGACTGTGTGACATCTGCCGTGATGTTACAGCTATGATTACTGATACTTGTGTAACACAGTTTGTGTGTCGCTGCAGTTATTGGCTTACCTACATTTCTCATGGCGATGCTGGCGGCACTATTTTCTGAAACAAAAATTCACCATTTGTACGACACATCATAAAAAGTGTCTTGAACTACAGTACTAATGGTTAGAGTTCAGCAAGATAATCTTCACAAGTGCTTGGCTTTTAGAATGAAATCACTGGTCTGTTCCCTCTTCTTTTTTCACAGCATTTGGCATCCAGCTCACTAGCGCCCCCTTCACTTCTGGAGTGTGACTTGCACTGCTACTTCACTCACCCATGTGTGTTTCAACAAAGGGGAGTTAGTCACGGAGTCAGTCTGTCGGTCAATAAGCTCCTGACACGTTTCTAGGGCTGTTCCCTTCGGTTCAGCCAAAAATACTTATCTGGTAATTGTACCAACCATCTGTCTATCAAGGTCTATTACAGGCTAACTTAAACAGATCAACAAAAAAAGGACATACAGGACAGCACTACCACTGGAGCCAGCTGGTAAATCAAACTCTTGTCAATGCCAGTAAGGAGAGGATTGAAAATACCTTTTCATGTGAGAGAGGCATTCAGAGCATTTTTTTAAAAACTTCTTTCAATAAAGAAATTGTCTCAGATTTTGATATAAGTGATGCTAAAGCAGCATCCATGCTAACCTCTTTTGGAGCTGCAATGATTTTCAAACAACAATAGCATTTTTGTCTTTTCTCTTGCTGGCTGTCACATGTAAACCAAGCTCCTAGCACCCATTAGTTCCTTAAAGGACAATGACAGTCTGAACCACTGTAGTTCAGACAGAAACCTGGTGAATGGATCGGGAAATCTTGCAAATTCAGCTGGTTAACCAGATAAGTTTAAATGTCAGTTTCTTTACAAAATGGCATGTTTTATTAATAGGAAGAAAACAAAACATAAAATTAAATATTTTATACATATTGAATGTAGTGGGGACTATTGGGGTGGGGGATTATTACAATCTGGAATATGCCAATAATAAGCAATTACATTGATTTAGATTTTTAATTTTAGTGTAGTGTCAAAAACCAATTTTCATACCCCTAGAGGACAGAAATGTCACCCTATTTGAACAATTATAATAACTTTTTTTTTCTTTTTTCCATTTTCGGAGTTTTAAGTTTCCTTTAACCAGCTTCAGTCCCAACAATAACTATTTATATATATATATATATATATAATTTTAACCCTTTAAATGTCAATTTCTTTACAAAATACCATGTTTTTTAATGAGAAAAATCCTATCCATAAATAAAATATTGATTAATTTTCATAATTTAACAGGGCACCACAATTATTTTGCCTATTGCCCCCCAGTGAGCTAATTTAGCCCTGCATAGTAGGAACTAAACGTCAAGCCGTAATAGTCTCTGCTTATTTGTTTTGACCATTCTTTTTTATTATTATTATTGTAAGTCTCATACTTAATGGAAATGCAGCTCTAACATGCCAGAGTACCCCTATAAATATTCCCCTAAACATGCAATAAAATCTGAGATTAATCTGAAACAACTAAATTTAAATCAAGAGTGCCTGAAAACTAAGAGTGACATTGTCTTGACAGTAGTGGAGAAATCCGCCATTTTTAACATACAGTCACCTTGTTTTGAAACAAGCAAATTTGCATCTGTCACCACAGACAGCAGCTTTCTATGTGTAAATAAAATAAGCCAATAAGACTCATTGGACCAGCAGAGGACTCAACATGAGCATATCTCTCAGTGCCACGGCCAACCCCCATTCAGAAGACATCTCCCTTCACCAGAAAACTTCCCATCATCCCTGCTGCTGGAATCTTCTCAAATTCAAATGAGGGCTTACCTCCTGTTTTGCTTGCAACCTTTTTCTTTATCTCTTCCTCCCTCCAACACTTCTCTCATCCTTGAATACATTTACTCTCACTCTGCCCCCCCTGTATTTCTCTCTCTGTGACATCAGTCAAATGAGGTTAAATCTCCCTGCTGCTTGGTAAGAGGCATAGATTTGCGAAACAGACTTCAAGCTCTGCCAACACCTAAGACGGTGACCAGGAAAACAAGCAAAACAAATATCCAGCTGGTAATTTCCTGTTCTCCTTTAAAGAGTAAACTGTGGTAACACGTGCACGTGTTTGCAAACAGTACATCATGCAGAGCTGTACACTGCTCCCACAGCTGAGTGACATTAGCATTTACATGACATGAGTAATGCTAACGGGGACTAGACAAGATGGAAGGGGAATTACAACTCATTCTTTTGCAAAATCTCAACATGTGAACTGTTATTTCTGGGCACAAACATGCATGCTCGTCTCTCAGTTTCATGGCAACAACATAAGCACAACTTCACATGATTGTGAACGATTGTGGTAAGCTGAATAGTTATGAGAAAGGCATTAAAATGAGAAATATAGAAAAGCCTAAAGTTCACAGCACTGTAACAATATCTAATGACACGTTACCCTTCAATTCAATACATTTGCACTCACCTATAAAAAACACTCAACCGAAATCAGACAAAACTGTCAGCTCATCACAGTGTATCTTTACTTCACCTGGTTCAAAAGACGTACTCCACACTTACATTTCAGTCACGATGTCAGAAAAATACTCCACCTTCAAGATATAACATCTGTATTGAAATACTGGAAAACATATGTAAGGCAATGCCACCTGTTATATGAAGAGCACACACTTATGTAGCAACCCGGCACTTACATCACTTAAAAGAGGAATACCGCCCAGTTTGAGAGACCACACCTGATCATGAATACCTCACAACCAGATCTCCCATTAATGCAAAATTTGAGGCAAATGAAAATTATGTCATTATCAGCTTACCCTCAGGACTTAGATACTGCGAGCTCTAGTTGGCCATGCAAGCTTTAGATGGTGCGCACACACACACACACACACACACACACACACACACACACACACACACATACACGCATGTTAAGACTGCTCCCATCTTAGGAGCCACAGGCTACAGTGAACAGTGAGGCTCAAAACATGCTATCACTTTTTTCAAAACAACTTGACATGTCAAGGCTTAATGACACTTGAATCACTCCGAACATGCATTACGGGCATTTTATCATTTTACCATTCACTTCAGCTGTTTGGGAGATGACTGCAACATCTTTTTTTCTGTGATACACTTGCAGTTTTTTGTGGACTAAAAAACTTTACCTGACCTTCAGTCGGCATGAGAGTGAGATTATGACAGTTTTTTATTTTTCGGTGAACTATCCCTTTAACTGTGGAAAACTGTAGCCTTATCTAAATGATCTACGTCTGGAAATATATGGTAATCTCTTTTCGAGGAACGTTCTAAAAAATATGAGTCTACATGCCATTGCTTGTTTCAGAGACATAAGACGAATCTGTAAAGAAATAGTGTTAGTTTTTTTCTTTAGATTGTTGTTTGCTGGTATGGTTGCGCTGTCATATTAAGCCTGCAAGATTAAAAAGCTTCCTGCAGACTAGATAACCATGAACTACGTGTAAGAGTAAAACCTGCTGCCACAGATGGTAACACCTGCTGACTGATAGAAGAAAAAACGCCTTTGTGAATTTGCTAACAATGTTGCAGTGCAATTAGTACAGTACAATGTAAACAGATGGCAGAAGACTTGAGTTTTTCACGTTACTGCTTCACTTAAACTACCAAATTTACATATTAACATGTTCTTGTTCATTCCTTCACAAGGGAAACATTTTCTATTGGCAAGACTGCCTGAGGTGTCTTTTATGCACCAAATCATCAATGTCTACCTCTGCAGATGCTGTAGATACATTTTGTGGTTGGAAGGAAAGTACCACGCTTAAAGACTGACTGTATTTGCCACAGAAACCACGGAGCGTACCAGTATGTACATTCTTAAACTGAGCGGTATACCCTTTTAAGCCACAGTATATAAGGCTCAGACCTCGACAAAATCAAACTACGGGGTTACAAGAATAAGACCAAGCAACTGACTCAACTAAGTTACTAGAGGTACAGAGATATTATACTAATGTTTGCAGGTGACTGGGCCACATGTCAAATCAGATATGTTTTACAAGACCATCAGTGAGACATTGTTATTGAAGGAAACAGTATCACAAAATTTCTTTTTAACAGCAATGCCAACCTGTAGGCAAGGTATTATGTCAGTATACAAATAAATAATGAAGCAGACAAATTATATAATCATATAAACATAGTGTAGATAGATAGATAGATATATAGATAGATAGATAGATAGATAGACAGATAGATAGATGCTGAAATGTTATTGTTTTCATGAAGTCTGAACGAAATGCTACCAAATAAGAGATTTGATGAATGGGGTGACTTTTTGCCTCATTTAGTTGACATATAAGATAGATGAGTTACAATAAAACAGTAATCTGTCCTCTGAGACTGTGGTCGAAACAGATCTGCCATGTAGATTATTCAACAAGCAAAGTAGTGATTGCATATTTTTATTGCCTGCATTGTGGAAATATTGTGCTGTTCCTGGCTGTGCACACTGAAAATGTGCTGGTGCATGGTCAAAGGACTCTGTGAGACTCAGAGTACACCTATCTACCTGCCCAAACGTTGACTTCCAAAATATCTAAGATTTTAGCATATTTATTTCTATTTTGATTCTGTTCAATGACCATGTATTGTACTCATTAATTAGTTTAGAGAAAACTAGATTCTAAGGGAATCTCGCCCTGCATCCTGTTTTGAAGCCCATCTGTCATATGGATATTTTAGCTGTGCTGTCACAGTATCAAATTCTTTTACTCATAATATTCCCATTTCAAATTATAAAGGGCTACAACACACCATACAGCAGGCGCTTACAGATCCAATGAAAGTAAATTGCAACATTAGAAAATGTGCATACTTGAAGAGGTATGATTGACCAAAAAATGGTCACCATCATCTGTTGTTGATAAACACTGCATTTATGGATATAAAGTAAACCGTATTTACACACAACCATATTTGTACACATTATGTATCAGATGTTAATATGAAAAAAAAAAAAAAATTAAAGGACTAAACTGTTGGAGCATAAAGCATGCCAAATTTAAGAGTATCTAGTTTCTGTTTTTTAAAAATAAGGCTGGCTATGTTCTGGATTTTACTTTAAACAAATTCCTTGAAAAGACCAAAATGACTAAATACGGGAACCAGTGGGCTGGTGGCTGATGGCGACAGCCAGGGTGGAAAGGTCAGAGTGTTGAGAGACACATCAAAATATTGTTGGTTTTGGTCTTTGGTCAAGGGATTTATTAACTACAGTGTTTAATACGCCAAGCTCATACTTAAAGCAGGGGTTTCGTCAAAAGAAAACAAAATACGCTATGTTAAGTGCTTTTTCAATAGCCCACTGGTAAGACTGTGTGTTGATAGAGAAGAATCATTTCTAAAAATTACTGA
>JAPZDX010000010.1:2864528-2875431 GCA_029783625.1 Naso annulatus | reverse complement strand
TTTTTTTTGGTCCAAATATCCATGTCAGCGTGACCTCAAAAATCCAACTGTTTGTGTCGTTGTGTTTTATAGAAAGCCTGCTGTGACTGCTCAGTGGTAGTTACACAAATTAATCTGCACAGTAATTGCAAATCAAAATCACTGTCACACACTCATTGCTCCATGGTCGTGTGCATTTAGGACATGGACTAATTTGCTAGTGTAATGTTCACTGCAGAAACAGGCTCTTCCTTTTTTTTATGCATCAATTCATATCAGTCACACAAAATGAGGAAAAAAAAACATTGTTATCATCTGCTACTTGCATACCATGAAAAAAATACAACACTCTTTGAAAAAACTATCTGAAATTTCACATTTTGATGCCTGAAAACAAATATTTTAAAGAACAGCAGAGATTGAAAGCTTAAATGAATTATTGATATGTTGTAGGTTGGTACAAGGTCGCTGAAGACAAGAGTTTTGCATTAAAGGTGTCACACTTCTGCATAGAAGGGTAAAATGCAACGGAAAGGATCTATCATGTAAAAAACTAGATTCCAAAAGCCTGCAATAGAGTTGCCATCCTTCATTTTACTTTATCAAGAGTATTGTACATACAGCCGCTCCCATGATCCCTTGGTGGTTCTAGCCTTTGTAAGAAAGATGCTAAAGAGGAAAACTGTTCCCACGTGACAGAAAAGGTAATACACAGCAGACACTCCATCTGTCAATGTTAATTTAACAAGAGTGTGTTGTCAGCAAATAGACAACAGAAGCTGTAAAGGTACTAATATATGCAAAGCTGTGGTTTGCAGTAGGCTGCTATTTTGTTGAGTAAAATGTAACAAGTAGATGAATTCCTTAACATCATACAAACACTCCATGAAATGCAAATTCCAGCCAGCATTCTGTCCATCCAGATGCCATTTTTAGCACTTTCCTTTTGTCCAAACAAACATTTCTTTTGGTACACAACCAGTCCCAAACTAGATTCCCATTATTGGTGCAGAATGCAGTATTTTCCAACCTAGAGCACTGCAGTATGGGGTGAACTCTCTCCAAGAATTTAAACTCAGACCCTGTCTGCTGGAAGTTACAGTAACTCACTGCAGAGTCAAGCCCAGGGCAAAACAGCACTCAATGCATCCTGAAAACTTCATACATAATCATGAGATTTGCTTGGTTAAATGCTTAGCTGACATGTGGGTAGATTCTGACAGATCAGATCTGCTATATACATTAAAAGTAAAACAGAACTCATGGCATCCTCATTTGCTTGAACATTTTAAATTATTACAATGGAGGAAGGTTTTTTCAAATTGTAACGGAGACACATGATCTCTTTGTATGACATGACTTTGTTGACTCAGTTATTTCTGTATAACAGACCGTTGCTATGAATAACAGACCACTGTTAGGGATGCCTTTTGGACCGGCTCATCCAAAGGCTTATATCAATCTGCGGAAAGAAGTCCAGTGTCTGTGTGTTCATCATTCGTTTGCTGTGCTTTGTGAGAGGGTGAAGCTACAGGCTGAGAAAGACATGTTTTCAATGCATTAATCAATGTCAGTTTCAGGCACGTCCGCTGGCTGGGGAATATTTTTTATTTATTTATTTATTTATTAGAGTTTGTAGCCGACTGTCGCAAGAGTAGCATGGCTTCTTTAAGAGAGTGTGGTCGAGCGAAGCTGAATGAGAGACTAGTAAATTTTGCGTGTGTGGAGCAACTGGAAGAGAGCAGGCAATTAGCAGTTAGTTAAGCAATTAAGCAGTTGTTTCGATGAACTGCACCAACTTAAGCTCTTGTTAAATAAAGACCGCAGCTTCGCAAGAGTCTAACGTGTCCTGTTTGACCGCTGCTAGTAAACTAAAGCAGAAATAACTACATTCCTATTTTCCAACCACGGTCCGGATCCAAAACAGGAAACAGCTAACGTTAATACTACGTTGTTATGCAAGGAGTTCAAGAATCGAATAGACTTTTTTTTTTTTTTTTCTTTTTGAGGAAGGCACAAAATCATTTTAAATCAATATAATAAAATAAAATAATATTTAAATCAATATTTTTTGTCATATTATTAGTTCTTGCATCAGGCCCTCCGCAACACCCTGTCATGGTTCTTTTTGGAATGATGACCAGCTCACTGGACATTATCCCTTACATATGTTATAGCTACTACTGAAAGTTGTCAGTGTTTAACCATTTTTACTTGTTGTGTGCATGCAAAACAAAGCAAACAGGTAGATTAAACTCAGGTTTATTATTTCTTTTTCATGGAATAAGGGCCCGGTCACAGCAGTAAAAGGGACAGGGCAATTTTTCTATTGTCACACTGTAACAAATGTCCCTGTTAAACCACAGAGCACAACTGGCAGCTTCAGTAGCGAGCATGAAACTGTTACTCTACAGTGCACCTGCTGTCATCTTACTGTAAAAATATGACAGCACTGCGCTGTGTATTATAATGTCAGCTGTTTGGCTGCCAAGTAGACTGTTGTTTTAGTCTCCCCACAGTCATCACCATGAACAGTTTATCGCTGTGAAATGTGCTGCAGTACTGTAAGATTTGATCTTAACAGTATAACACTGCAAGAAGCTGATGGTCTGAAAAAAAAATCTTATTTGAAAAGCACAATCTCTAAAATTTGCCAAGAAATGAAATAACTCAGAGCTGAGATGTCCTCACAACATTAGGAAACCTTGTCAAACACATAGAGCAACTGACAGACAGAAGGCGATTATATTTTTGCAGAATGCAATCCATAAAACACAATTTTTCATGTTGAACAGGTTCTCAATCTGCATATCCTGGTTTATGTACACTGAATTCAGTTTCCTTTTCTTTCTTAACTGTGTTAAGATATGGCTATAAACAGTGTAACATTACATTAAAGCCACTGAATCAAAAACATTCAGTAGCTAACAACCTCAAGCAATGAAATTTGTTGTTTACAACTTGAAATTTAAATCTGTAAAGAGCAAAAGCATAGAGGAGACTAATTCTCTCTCTTTCCCATGCCTCTCTCTCTCTGTTTTCTCTCAAACATGGAAGCACCTCATGGCACTATACCCGCCCCCTTTTGGAATCCATGTTGGCTGAGTGGATCTTTCACACTGGTCCTGCCGTAGCACCTGCTGAGAGCTTTGTGCATGGTTGCACGGTGCTACGATAGATCAGTGTCCAGTTAGTTTTCTCCCCAAGCCTGAATCCACTTTTTGCAGCAACATCAAAGTAATTGATTTTGCGGATATATCTCACTTTTTTTTAGGGGTGACCTTGCCTTAATACCGCTGTCTTAGACCCAAATTTGTTTCCAACACTTTAAAATATGACTGATATGTCAGGAAACTGGGAACCTGAGATGTATTAGGGGTGAGTTGGACACCTGCCCTGGCCTGCTTCTCATGTCTCTTCTCCGCTCATCACTCCTGCCTTCCCCTTATGTCGCCCCAGGCCAGTGTTCCTGCTGCTCTCATTGCAGTGACTTCCACTCTGTGAAAAAGTCCCTGTCACTGGAGAAGTGGGCTGCATGGAACTTTTCCCCACACTATGAAGACTGTTCAAAATTTTAATGTTGTTCGATATAATGTTAAATAGGACTGAAATCAACTTTCAACCATACCAAAATATGCTTAAATGTTTTAAACGTTTAGCGTGTAGCAGTGCAATTTAACTAGAATTGTTGCAGATTCCTCATTCCTGTCTTCCTTCATGTTACTGATGCCAAGGTGAAGCGTGTTCCTTGTTCCAGTTACAGCCAATGAGATTTGAGGATGCAGAGGAGTCGGGCGGGGGAGGGATGGAGATGAGGTGGGGGGGGGTCCCCTGTGGTTGCCGTACCGCTTTTGAAGTTTCCAAGGTTCTCTTTGCCTCCCTCCCTCCCTTCCTCCCCACCTTTCTCCCTCTCACTCACTCTTACTCATCAGTCCATCATGCAGGTCACATACTATCCCCACATCTCACTTTCTCTGCAGTTACTCTGTCCTTCATCCTTTCTTTGCCACACACATGTTTGTATGTCTGTGAGTACACACAGTACGCAACACCCAGCAGCTAGGCATGCAGGTAATGTAGTCTGTGTGAAGTGTATTGTCTGATGTGCGGCCGCTGAGGGCCTGTCCTGCATACTTTGATAAAACTCTGTGAAGTTTGCCAAGACACAGGACACAAAGGGAAGCTGGCTGCACTGCACAGATGGTGCTTCTGTTTGTGGGATTAGCTCTGAAAGTGTGTGTGTGTGTGTGTGTGTGTGTGTGTGTGTGTGTGTTTGGGCATGGCAGATAGATACATGTCACAATACAGAGGGATGAATTTTGACTGTAAATCTCTCTTTTGGAGAAACGTCTTTGCAAGTTTCTGCTTTTTCTTTGTTTTAATAAATCTGGATATTTATGAAGCAGCACAGAATGAGAGAGACACATCTAGACAATATTAGTTGATACTATGAATGTTATATAAATGTTCAGCACAGCAGTAGCAGTTCAGTGAATCTCTTGAGTGGTTTCTGGGGACCTCCTGGGGTCCTAGAGGGGGCTTCCCCGTGATGAGTGGTTTTATTTCACAGTAATTGAATTCACAAGAGATTATCCCAGTTGCAGCAGTTGCTGCAAATGACTGTTTCAATTATAGATTTTAGTTATACTTGTTCCAAAAACCCTAGAAAGTGGGTACCATTAAAAGCAATAATATGAATCACAGGAACATTTGCTTAAATAAGAGGGCCCATGGAGTATTTTGGGTCATGTAAACATTTGACAAGTCCTGACTCAGTCACTGATGCTGATGAGGTCACCATGCGCATGACTGAGAGTCACCATGTTGTGCTTTTGATGGAGCTCAGATGGGTTGTTTATGCATGATGTAATACAATGTTTATGGTTTTAAAATCAGGTATCTTATCATAGTTCATCTTTCTCTGAGTGGCTGCCTATAACTGAAAATAATGCCCCTCTGTCCTTTCTCTCTGTTATCTTTTGGTTGCCAGCATTTTACTCCCATTTTTTTCTGTCTGAAGCTCTGTGGATTTCAGTCTGTACATCTGTTTGAGCCCCATCTTAAGGTGCTCTAAGCTTGTTAGCAGCTGCTACTGCTCCTGCCGCTCAGATGCGTTTCTTTTCTGTATTTTGAATATGAGACAACAGCAACATGTGTTCCAGGTTGCTACTGTCAACCTTTGGTAATCTTTACCCAGTTACAAAAAAACAAACAGTGACACTCGATGATTTTTTTAAAATCCCATTCTTCAGTGCCAAGAATATATGAAGGATCTTTTCTGCAGCATCTATGATATTGGTAGCGATGACTAAAGATCATGGCAAAGGCAAGTACACTATGGTTAAAGGAACATACCAGTGTTACTACATGTCACTGTCCTTTGTCAACATTGGACCCATTGGTTACATAAACCCCACATATTTTTCCCCAAATAGCTTTATCTATGAGATATGGTGTTTGTTTACATTTTGTCCATTTTCAAAAAATGTTACAGAAAGTACCTGAAAATGTGTGATAATGTTCGTCAAAAAGAATGTCCATTCCAAAATCCCTCTTCATGCTTATATTTGAGCTAGTAAGGCAACAGTTGTAAGGAACTATTTTTTCAGGCATGTCAAGTTTCACTCTAACAGCTCCCAACCGATCCCATTTTTAACCAAATGAGCACAGACATTCTTTTTGGAGGACTGAATTACCCATAGAGGCATAAAGAGATGACGTATTTTTGTAGGCCAACCCAGAACTTAGCACCTTATTAGCTTGTCAGCTCGTGTTGGTCTGTTCTAAAAGGCAATATTTGAGGTAAAAACAGGATTAAGATCACATTATGGTGTGATATTCTATGTTTCTGCTGAGGTACTAGTAACTGCGTATTGACGTGCATAGCCTATATACATTTCAGAAGTGACATATAAATAACTTGCTGGTAGAAATGTTCAGTCACCTGCCGGAGTAGCAGGTGAGGAAAAAACTTTAAGATCTTGTTTACTTTTTAAATTTTTTTTTATTTTTTTATTTTCCCTGGGTAACTAATTATAGGCGTAATGATATTGAAACTGTCAAGGTTGATAAAATCTATTAGGTGGCATTAAAAAAAATGTAATGTGAGCAAAAGGCAGTTAGCCTCGGTTTAGAGCCACTGATGTAGCGAGTTGTCCCCACAAGTGAAGAGGTGTTTACTTCTGCAGCAATTTCCTCCTTCAATAATGTCAAATCATGCAGCAAATAACCGTGTACATGCTCAACAAAGGCAGCTGCCTCCTTTACTGACCTCAGGGGCAACACTGCCATTGTGTTCGCTTTGTAAAACAATTAAGGTGGTGTAAGTAATACGAATCTATCTATCTGAATGCACTGGTACAGTAGTTGTGCCATAACCACTGTTTATGTTTATTTAGGTTTGGCCTGTGTGTATATTTGTCTGTTTGAACTTGACTGTTTGCCCTCTGACTGTTGAACTCACAGAAGTGGCACCTGCTGTACTAGGAATGTGAGTGTATTTGTACTGACAGAGTTAAATATTTCTGTTTGTATGTCTATATTTGCATTTGTATAATATATGTCTGCTGATGCGTGCTTTTGCAAGACTTTATAGCTTCAGCTTTGTAGCTAACTTCTGGTTCCTTCTAACTGCTCCAAGAGCTTCACGTCATCACTATGGTGTGATTTTTAATCAACTCCCCATAAATATTAATAAATATGAAGATTATTACAAATTAAACTTTAAGGAAACTGTTAGTAAAGATAGGGACAGTTGCAATGATTCAGCTCAGGAGATGTTCAGTGACTGAAGCATAACTGCTGCACCATTTCTCCATTCCAACGCAATTACATGGAAAATCTAAACAGCATTCATTTCTTATTTATCCAAAGGCACGAGCAGGGGCACAGTGAGAATATCTGAAACAATGCTGCTCTGTGCCGCACTTAATTACTGTAATTTGTACATCCCAGTATAATCTTTATAGACTGTCTTCAGCACTGGATCCATGTAATTATTGTCACTTTTTACCCAATTAGCAACAGCATGGATGAGTGCCAACATGTTATTCACAACCTTGTTTGCAAGAGGGAGTCAGTGACCACCTTTGGGAGTGGGTTTTGTCTTCTGCATTTACAAGTACTTACAGAATATTGCTACTCTAATAGCAGGGGTAGATTTAGCTAATAGCCAGTAAAGCTATAACATATATCAGGTTGGTTGAGATGCGAGAACATGACCAAGCATTGTCATCAAAATTAAAATCTTTCTTCTACATAT
Source organism: Naso annulatus (assembly GCA_029783625.1). Taxonomy (NCBI): domain Eukaryota; kingdom Metazoa; phylum Chordata; class Actinopteri; order Acanthuriformes; family Acanthuridae; genus Naso; species Naso annulatus. Next base: position 2,868,191 of record JAPZDX010000010.1, on the reverse strand, counting down.
AAGAGTGGACTGATTTTTCATTGACCAAATTGTTGGTTTCAGAAAAAAGAATCATACTTAAAAAGTGCTGTAGATTGGGAGAAATGAGAAAATGTAAATTCATCCTCTGGGGACCATGAATATCCGATGCTAATTCCACTGTAACTTGGCTAAAAGGAGCTCTTTGCGTTTGACAGATGGTTGAAGTCCAATTGACATTTAGTGGCAATCAGGAAACACTATGTTTTCTGAAAAGTTTGGAATAATGTGGGTGTTGATCTGGTCATTAATCAGTGAGCAAACCTTTAAAATCAACAGGGGTATTCCATCAAATGCTAGCATCCCCAGTCCTGTATTAAGTTACATCCTCCAATGGCTGACAGTATATTCTTTCCAAAAATAGGACAGGGTATAATCTAATCAAATAGCCCAGGCTAACAAAAACAAAGGTATGTGACGAAAAGGGAACACGAACTTGTTAGCTTGTCAGCACATGTTGGTCTGTTCTAAGAAGTGAAGAAAAAAGAGGACGAAGACACAGGGAGAGACTACCTAGAAGAAATGACGGTGAGAGGTTGTTTCCACAGTGAGACTGAGTACACAGTGGGTAAAAAATAATAATAATAATACTCAACCAAGGATATCTAGGAATTACATTGAAATGGACAATGCTGGACCGAAAGACTTTCATCCAGGGCCAACAATTTTAAAAGTAAGGTGGTGAATGTTGGAAAGGTGATTTGTCATGTAACACATTGACTTTCATGTAGGATACTAGAGATTGTGTCCCATTACAGGCTTGCAATTAGCATTTGTCTTTGTACAGACTGTAACCACAATCTTTTCCTAACCTGCACCAAGTGTTTTAGTTGTCCAACAACATCTTGATCACAAGCTGTAACTCTGTGCATTTACTGCACAAAAGGGATATGGGAAAACAGAGGTGAATTTGTAAAGCATGTGCATTGGATTTACAAGAATGCTTTCATTAAAAGGCATCTGGAGTTTTTGTAGACTCTTCCAAACTTACTGTCCATTTTGGTGGTAGCGTTGAAATCCTCAGACGCTTGGATTTTTTGCACTGACTTTCTAGGTAACTGCATGACCTTTATAATCTGCATGAGTTCTTTTTTAAGAACACAATGAAATGTTTCATGTTGGGATTTGAAAGCAAAGAGGTAAAAGACGGTAACTTCTACTACTGTGCAAACTAAAAATGACAACCTCACGCAATGTTTTCTTTTTTACAGATGATAAAAAAAAAAAAATTAAAAATCAAATAAAAGATCTGACATATCTCTCAGAGAGACTATGACCCTGTCATATGCTTTCAGCAAGACATGATACCGTGTGTCTAAATCAGAGGATATTCCACACTCAGCTGAAGCCTTTCATAACTTGAAAATGGGACATCCCTCATTTAAGTGACACCTGCTTTAATACAATGACTGGTGACATCTAAAAAGAAAAAGCTGCTGTGACTGAAAAGTATTTCAGCAGACAAGTTATTCTAGTACCCTTGCCAAGAGAATACCCATCTCATCTCCTCTTTTAAGGGTGGAACTATGAAAGGGTTTGAATATTTCTCTATATACCATGTATCCCAATAAATATCATTTTACCTCAGCTGAAGGCAGTAATGCTCCCTGCAAATCTACAAGGCCTTTTGGGATATACTTAGACAAAGAATAATTGTCCTCACCAACTCATGTGAAAAGAGATTTTCGCCAATGCAGTTTTTAAAGGTTGACAGTTAAAGATCTCTAAAGGTTTTAAGTTAAAACTTTGTCAGCTACCTGCTACACTCAATTATCCAAGTGTCCCTAGATCAGATGGCTGCATTGCTGTATGCATGAGAGGCTGCTAAATGCAGAGCCTCTGTGTTTGGCCAGCCACAGTCCTGTATGGTGTGAATTTTACTTCCACTTTATCTTAGCTTTTATAATTCCACTTCAAACTAAATGACATCAAGGTAACAAATATAATGTGTTCCTACCTAACAGAGGCCTTCTTACCCGGCACTGTCTTTGTTTCATCTGAATTCTGTTTGAGCGACTAAATGAACCGTGGGGGTCCCTGCTCCATGGTATCTCAGAGGAATATGAATCATCTTAAGGTCATAAAATATGTACAGTTATTTTTTGCCAAGCTTAATTACAGTTGCCTGTTCTAAGGGGGTTTGAGACATTAATTGGGGACGGGGTCCTTTTTGATCTTAAGCATGGGAGGAAAAGCTGCTGCAGCTAAAATGAACTTCCAAGCTTCATCCCAAGTGAAAGAGTGGACCCAAATGAATAAGATAGAGAACATTATAGAACATTATATATACTTGATGAGGCTGAGTGTAGAAAATTAGAGAAAGAGAGGACCATCTGATAAAGTAATTCCTATAAAACTGTGCATCTGCATTTAGCTTTTTTCCTTCCTTATTGAATTAAAGTTGCTAGTTTCCCAGCGTTTCATCAAATCACAAGCATGTAACTTTTGAAAGGCAGGGAAGTATAAGATGCTATTTAGATGCAATATGAGAAATGCAAAATGCTAGATATTTGGAGCTTGAATTATAGAATTTAGAATCAGAATTTTTCAGTGTGTTTCTTTTGAGTCCATAATATAATGGAAAGCAATAATGAACTGCCTAAAGTCCCTTTACTGGCCCACTCAATTCAAGGTCATTGTCTTAAATTAAAAGTTTAAGTTTAATAAAATGATTACATTCTTTGTTTCTGCTAATACATGCACTTTGTACATTTCACGCAACATCAGTGTTTTAACAGTATACCAGTGAAATATAGTTCTAATTGTATGTAGGCCTAAATGAGCTAAATGTTCTCACCAGGAGGCTTTAGAGGATGTCATGATAGCGAGGCGAGAAAGCTATCAAGCAGAAGCTCAGTATTCAAGACTATATCAAAGTCAGATTATCCAACTGTTTCTGGAGACCAAAACCAGGTGCATTTAAAAAGGAGCTGTTGGGACATTTAGCAGCCGTGATTCCATCAACAAAACCAGATCTTTTAAGCAAAAACATATTTTTCCCAACCCTAACTAAGTAGTTTTTGCCTAAACCCTCAGTTAACAGAACTTATTATATTTGATTGTTATATTACTTATTATATTTTTCAAAACCATGATTTTTTTTCTTAATTCTAAGAATGTGTTTTTTGTGCATAAACTTAACCTTAATGTACCTCTACCACAGAAATACAAAGCTTTAATGAAAGAAACTTTGCATAAACATACAGTGGCAACATCAGTGTATAGGGATGCTTTACATATTGCTATATTTAAGGGTCTCTTTGTAGAAACTATCCGCAAGTCTGAACAGATTTTTCAGCAGCCAGTAACGTCCAAAAGTGCATTAAAATGTGTATTCCATGATTATGTCAAGCCAGTAATTTTACTACCAATCTTCAGTCACATCCAACCCTTAGTTACTGTTGCTATATCTGTCAAGCTTTCAGAGCTAGCAAGAGCTCACAGTCACTAACTGCAATCCCTGGAGAAGAATTGCTTAAGTTTAAAAAAAAAAAAAAAAAGTGATTTTAGACAAAAGTAGACAGTCTGTGATATGCATTTGAATGATAAATACACTAAGTAAAACTGATTCAGCAGAGAGAGCAGGTCAGAGTTCTGGATGTAAGGCTACATGCTAAAGCCCACAGATCACAGTGCAGCAGCGTC
>JAPZDX010000010.1:2773987-2791253 GCA_029783625.1 Naso annulatus | reverse complement strand
GTGTGTTTGTGTGTGTGTGTGTGTGTGTGTGTGTGTGTGTGTTTACCCCTCGTGTTTAGCCAAGTTAGATTTTGTGGCCGCAGGAGTTTTGATGACCCATATGTCTTAGTTTGAAGTCCAAAACTTTGCTGCTGTCAGCCTTTTAAAAAAGCAAACTCTCATTCTTAAGCTCACTATCCACCATACTCTCTCTCTCTCTCTCTCTCTCTCTCTTTCTTTCTCTCTCTCTCGTTCTCTCTCTGTCTCATTAGCAGCTCGTTCTGGTGCCTGCAGAAGCTCATTATTGGTGCTCAGAGTATTGATTATGGAATTGGTTCAACAGCACAGTCCCAGCCCAGATACCATGGCCTGCATTGTTTTGCTCTGTCCTCTATGTTCTCGCCATCAGGCAGGCGGGCAGGCAGGAGCTTGTTCTCTGGCCAAATTTATGGACACATTTCACTGAAACGCCAGAGAGAGAGCACAGAAAGTCAGAGTAAATAAGCTTCTGGCTACAGACTCCTTTTTCTAAGAACTGAGTTTGTAGAACTCTTACAGGCACAAGGATTTGACAAAATGCTCTAAAAAGGTTACAACAGATACTTAAAATAATAAAGAGCCATCGATGATCAATTAATCTGCTGTTAAGAAGTTGATCAACATCAATCTGCCAATATCATCTATAGGCCTATTCATCTTCAAGAATGTTATTGCATTTAATCCTTCACATAAGTATATGTTTCACAGGCTTTTCATTGCTGTCAGAGAATATTTAATGTTTCTACTTCGCGGAAAAAAAAAATTGAGGGAAGAACCCATTTTATATTGTTAGGTGAACAAGTTTTTAAAATAACCATTAACTGATCATTAATGCATAAACCGGAATGTGGGTGCATCTAAGAAGCTTTCTTAATCTTGTATGCATTCATGTCTAAAAAAACAAAGTAGTGTTAGGAGGTAGATTATGCTAATGTTATTGTTACTACAACCACTAAAGTGCTTTGTCACTTTAATGTGAACACATGTTGTGTTGGGGCACTGGCAGCAATGGTGGCATTTTGTCTTTTGTTTGTTTGTTTTCAGTCTCAGGTGAGCAGTAATTGTTACAACAGAAGTTCTCCTCCCAGCAGAAGTGGTTGTGTTTTCTTTGGGTGGCATTATGTCTCAGTGGTTAGCACTGTTGCTTCATAACAAAAAGGTCCTGGGCTTGAATCCCAGCTGAGGCAGGGCCTTCCTGTGGGGACTTTGCATGTTCTTCCTGTGTTCACATGGGTTTTCTTCCATGTACTCTGGTTACATATCGATTTGGCATCACTCCTTGCGTCCTACGGTTGCACCTCGCCACACTCCAGATGTAAGTCAGAACAGCAGAATCACAGCTTATCTTCTGTCACATGCTAAATCAAAAAACCCTCCACACACTTGTTCTGTTTCACCTTTTTAGTTGTTGCTTGAAAGCTGGAAGGAATTAAACTGGGATAAATTAGACATGTAGTTCATGTTTCTAGTTTAAATGTACAAAAAGTAAGTTGCTTTGGATAAAAGCATAAACCAAATCAGTGTAATGCAACTTTAAGAAAACTTCCACATATTGGTAATGCAGCTCCCCAGCACAGAGCAAGGTTGGTATTACAATTTATTTATTATTTCTCACGTTTTAGGGAATATCTACGGCTTGCCATTTAGAACGATATGAAGCCAGTTGGCAGATATCAGCCAGCACTTGGCTTGCAAGGCTGAATGAAGCCCGGTGAGTTCAGATGTTGGCTGTCAGGTCTCGTTTTCATACTGCTTTGTCTCTCTCTGCAGCAACAGAGTGCCTTGGCTGTTGTAGGCATGCTTGTCAAAATAGAGCATATTGTCCCGTTTTACAGCTTCTTTTTGTTCCTTGAATATTTGATGCATTTGTGTGGGAGCAGAGAAGTTCCATTATTTATCTAACAGCCAAACACAAAGGCAAATATCTTGTCTGGTGTCCGCGGGGCTGTTTTCTAAATCATTTTACCATCCATTGTTATCACAGAAAGTGATCCAATTTCTTCATCTATTACAGTTTGGAGACGGAGCTGAAGATTCTTTGACCTGATGGAAGAACCTACAGCTCAGAGTTCAGACTGGCCTTAAAGCCAAAATAATTATAAATCCTGAAATAAGCCTTAGGCAGGTTGCGTGAAAGAGAAACTTCTAAAGTGTCCTTGAAGAGGGAGTCAAGATTTTATCAGTCGACTTTTTTCATTCAGAGGAGTGTAACATATGGTTTCAGATACCTCAGGGAGAAAAATAACAGCATGGTGCAGGGCACTGCAGTTTGAGCAAGGTTGTCTCACGACAGGCAGCACCCTTACTCATTAAAGATCATTAAGTCATTTTTTGCTGTTTCAGTCATTAAAACTGAGCCCCAAGGGAAATGTTTTTCATAGCATTAATGCAGATTATAAGCCAGCACTAAAAAAAACAATTTATGAACAAAAACAGAAGGTCACATACCACAGGGCCTGATAATGGGAATAAATAAATGAATGTGTCAATAAAACATGTTGTTAGCCAAAGCAATTAACAAAAATGTTGTTCAAAACATTTTTTCAATGTTACTGAATTGTATCTGGAAAAAAAACCCTCCCATCTTCATCTTCCATTTATTTATCTGTTCATACATTCATTTATCCGTTTGTCTATTCAAAAGAGGAGTCTGGGTAAAAAAAAAACTTGATTTTGGTATTTGAGACAATTGTTAAACTGATGTCACATATGTTGCTGAAAGGCAGTTTGATGAAGGTTTATTGTTTTTAATGGATGAGCTGTGCATACACTTCTCTCACAATAGGCTGGAGTAAGAATAAACTAAAGGATAAACAGATTAGAAGATAGATTGATTGATTGATACCCTGGTTAAGATATGTCAGTCAGTCAAAATGATTGGACTTTAACATCTCTTTAGCATTCAGTGGCCCTTAGCATGGCTAAAGAACCTGAGCTGTGTTCCAAATCGCATGCTTCTTTACTAAATACTTAATATTTTGAGTGCATAAGTGTTTAGTGCGTTCACACTAAGAAGTATGCGAATATGCAGTGTACTATTTGCGCACTCAAAACGGTCCAAAAACTGAGTGTGAAACGATGGACACTTCACACCCTCAACGAATGCCATATTGGTGAAGTAGCAGAAGCTATGTCGCAAACTTCTCAACTTTCGAAATGGCGGCAGGGGATAGCAGCCAAGGGCTTTTTTGCACCACTCACCTGGCAACTGTTAATGTCGCTGCATTGTATAGATGAAAGCTATACATGTTTTTGCATTTAGCACTACTATGTATATATACTGTTGTCAGTAACGTTTGTTGGGTCTGTAATGACTTGGTTCCATTAACGTGCTAGCTAATGTTAGCATCCGCTAGCTAGCTAACATGCTCCTAGCTAACATGCTCCTAGCTACATCTGTTTGCAATTTGCAGCTAAAAAAGAATTAGTGGAAGAATAAGTGACGGTTAAAACAAAAAAGTTGTCATTTCCGGTAAGTGCAAAATGGCAGTGCACAATTTGGGACCACACTACCCTGTCGAGATTAGTGCACCACACAGTAAGTGTACTGCATTGATGTGTACGGCATTGAAGTACAGTATACTAGTATAAGTAAGTATGCGATTTGGAACACAGCTCTGGTTTCTGCATGGAACTAAAAGCATCCTGCATACTTACGCTGCAGAAACCTTTACCACGCTAAACACAGTTTAAAGAATTTGAGAGACAAAGCAGGCACAGGCCACCTGTGTGTTTCCTTGCCAGGCCTGTGACCTCGTTTTCACTGTTGTTCAACAACTATTTTTTCTGTGACAGCTTATGATAAATTTACATTACAAGAATACATTAACATGACACCGAGCAGCAGCAACCTGAGACACAGTGTGGGCTACTGGACTCTGTAATGGTGCTTTGAGACCTGGTATGGTTTTCCAGTTCTCTGACCTCAGTATTATTTATAATCCAGCAGCCAGTGCGATGGTGATGCCCGTATATATGTCACCAAAGCTCCTGTTAATGCCTACATACCTTTAAATGGTGTCAACCAATTGAATCCTGGACATCTGCTGCCTCCCTCTGATTGAATTACTTTGTTTATTACCTGTTATGAGTTTTCCCCCTGGCCTCCACAGCACCTTCATCCAGCAGGTAATGCTACTAACTGCAGTGTGCCAGGTTAAAATAAGTGGTGTGTGTGATACAGGCTGTCTGTGTAAAACACCTTTCTGACAACTGTGTGGTGGTGAAAACAGGGTTCTGTGACCTGAATTATTCCTGCTGCCTCGTTTCATAAATGGGAAGTGCCCCTAAACAGCTCCAGAAAAAGGAAGTAAGTGGTTCATTGGCAAGCTGCAGCAGGTTAATAACTTCCAAAAACACCAAACTCTTTGTAGTAAGTAACACATTCTGTTACATTAGCCGGTTTCTCCACCTGTGTCTGTGATGTAGCGTCATTTGTCCTTGAAACTGATTTTTTTTTCTTTTTGAAATTCATGTGAGTTACCAACGTGGGACTACGGAACACATAAAGACACATCTGCGGGAATTGCAAACATAAGCATTGGTTACCATAGAAACAGTAGGAGGGCGCTTGTGTTGATAGCAGTGCATCGTTATAGGTTAAGCATGCTCAAAGTCATTTGTCACTTTGTTGTTGGCTGCAGTGAGACAGACTGCTCATGTTGCTCATATACATGAAATATACAGTTTGCAGAGTAGGAGTGGCCTATGTTCATGTATTAAAAATTAATATAGAATGACTTTGTTCAAGGACAAAGGACGGCTGAGTGGGAATAACATCAGATATTTAATACTTCCTTTTATCACATCCAAGACTTTTGCAGTTCAGCTAGGCCTCACTCTCTGACACACTCTTTAATTCATTGTGCTGTGGATGATGAAACAAACTTGTAACCCTCTTTTTCTCGTTTCACTTGATTTTAATTGCTCATCTTGTCCCTTTCATGGTCCTCTCTGTTCTTCCCTATTTTAAAAAAATGATAACTTTTTTTTTTAATGGCCAAGTGGAAAATATGCCACTTATTGTTATAAGTTAAGCTGTCTTGTGCTGCTACTACTAGCTTGGAATTGCGATGTTGGTCTAATGGACAGTCATATTTCTACTCATTAGCAAAGGTTAGTGTGTGCTCACATGGCATTATACTTGATAAACTTCAGCATGTTAACATTGTAATTGGCAGCATTTTGCTGTAGCATGTTGACGTTTGCATTAAAGCTGCGACAGGAGGTTTATTTTTGGTGTCATTGTACAAAAATTCCATAATAACTTTTCAGTATATTGTAATTCAGGTGGTCTGTCAGAACACTAGACTTCTGCACTTCTTCTCCTTTGTTCTGTATTCAGACTTTAGAAAATGAAGACTGTGATGGGATATTTTCACCCAATCATTTCAGAGAGCATGTGTCCTATTGGCTGCTGTATGCTACACTTCTTAGTGACAGGTGACATACATACAAGCTGATTGGCTGTTGAAACAAGTGACGTACCTTATGCTCTAAAACTGACCTTTAGCAACAATAGTAGCCACGGTTTCATTATTTCATTGATTATTCATGTATTTTGATGTGCATTTTAACATGCCGCATTAGAAATGGTAAATGGAAATGACAAAATAGAAAAAAAATTCCTCAGTTTCGCAAAGAATTTTTTTTGGTTTTCACAGGAAGTTTTTGCTTTTGTTGAAAAAATGTAAATGTGCCAAATGGGAGATGGAAACAGCTGTGTCAAATAAATTATGATGTAGCGAATATTTATTAGCTGTTTCCACTTCCTAAAACAAGTAGTGGAAGAAGCTGGTCTGAAGAACGTAACAGCAGTTTTAGATGGTAAACAGCAATGGAATGCCACAATTTTTTTTCCAGTCTGCAACCTTCACTTCTTCTATATAATTACAGCCATGTGTAACGTTGCCTATGTTGCCTCCTTCTGATCAAACCATGCTTTGTAGCCTAGTTCATTCACTAGTTGCTAGAAACACTCTTAATACGCATTTTTCTTCTTGCGAGATTTCAAAAGTTCCCTCAAAATTTACTTCACAATTTTTAATGGAAACATGGCTAGTGCCTGCAGGCGACATCGTCATCCAGCTGAGTCAAGCTGAGATGGACCAGTTTACTCCACTGCAACTTTACCTGCAACTATTTTGTCTTGTTGTAAATCTGGTTGGTGCAAACTGGACTTAGAAGAGAGAGCTCGGGCAACAAACTAAATTAAACACGTGCTGCAGCAAAAACAAGGAGTCTCATGCTACAGCTAGCTTGATTTTCAGATGTTGCCTACCCCAGCTTTAAGCTCAATATGCTGTTGCACATAAGTACATCTTTAAAGCCAGAAGAATAAGAGAAAATGCCTCATCTTATTTTCATTCAGGTGGTGTTTAAATTGAAGGTTGTTAAGTTTATTTTAAATAGTGAATCGAAGGTAATTATCAGAAAAAAATGGCTTTTGTCAATTTTCTGAAAGGTCTAAATAAATCTGAAAACTACATCAAGTGCTGTCACACGCAACTTCATCAGTGCTGTGTTTCCTGTATGGCTTAAGGCAAAGGCACGTAGCCTGTGAGCTGAATGCAAACATTGACTGTAGTAGTGCCAAAGCAGCAGCACTGTGCTAAACCACGCTGAGCTGGAATCCCTGACAAGACTTTGACATCTGTGTGCTCGTCTCTAAATTCTGGCATGTAGCTCAGTTTGGTATGTCTCGCACATCCTTGCATAATCAGTTTCTCTGCTCCTGGACAAGTTAACATTGTACATGATTTACTGTTGGCCTCCAGAAAGGTAAGTCGACTTATCCCGCACCTTAAAAACAGGCAAAAAGAAAGTGCAACATTTTGCTGTATTCTTGTCCTAAAAAGCTTATTTTGAGTTACATGCATGAACTTTTGAGAGGAAACAACACAGTTCTCCTCCTATAAATTTAAAGTTTAATTCAGAAACAATCACACTCGGGGCATTATGCTGCTACAAACTTTGCTGGATATCATCAGTGGGATATAGTGGCTAAACTTTGTATTCAAAGTCATTTGTCACTGTCATTTCTGAGTCGGTCAAATGACTTTTTTAATCTTTTTAATTGTGCTACAGTCACTAAGTATTAGCATTTACTAGTATTAAGTTATTAAAAACACACTCACGTAGGGTCTGCCTCATCTGACCCTCTGTTACAGTGACGTACTTTCTTTCTTTCTTTCTTTTTTTTTTTTGATGTTCATCTTTCTCTGGAATATTGAACACATTTTTGTACAAACTATCCAGCTCTTTGATTTAAATAACATTTTTATCAAAGCTTTTCCTATTTAATTTTTTTTAATTTTTTCTATTAAAGCACCATATCATTATTATTTTTATTATCATTATTAAATTTTATTCAACAACCTGACTTTGAGAAGCCTGGTTGCTTTGTCTCTTTCTGTATATTTATATTTATAACCCCAAGTAAAATTTCCTCTCCTGTGTAAACCTAATTGGCAGTAAAACTGCAGCAGCAGCTGTTTACAGCGTTAAAAATAAATAAATAAAAACCTCCTTAAGTCCGTTCCACACACAGCCCAGACAATACATGACAGACACAAAAAGTCTGTCTACACAGAAAAGATATTTATTTATTTATTTATTTGAAATTCTTCTCATAAAACTTAGCCGGCTTTGGTTCTCCATTTATTCTTCATGTATAACATGCACAAAATTAAACAGAATTTGTGAATTTCTCACAAAAAATGAAAAACAAACTCTAGTTATTGATGTTTTCTAGGTCTACGGGCGATACAAATATAAAAATTCATTTCTCATTAGTTCAGTGTAACATTGGTCTTTAGATCTGGATCTAGGAGACCGCACTTATATCTTCATTATGTTTTTAGCTGTGGCCTGCAGCTCCATGTTTTGCTCAGTTGGTTGGCATATCCACAAAATTTCCCCACTCTTTGGTGGCACAGTTTTTGTCCTAAAATTTGGCATGGAGGTCAAATGTGTCTGTGCAAAGGTTTGTGTTTGTGTTTATGCCAGTTGGCTAAATGGGGGCGTGACAATGGGAGTGGCCTATTGCAAAAAGGTGCACAAATTCCTAACGAATTCACAGACTTGCACAAGATTTAGAGGAAATGTTGGTCATGAGCCAAAGGACAGCTGATTAACTACTCAGGTCAACTGGCAAAAAGTGGGCATGGCAGTGGGAGTGGCTTGTAACAATGGTGCATAATCTGAACAGATTCATGTAACATGGCCAAACTTTGTAAAACACACACACTTTCATTGGTCTGGTCTTCCCCCAACATTTTAGCCCTGCTCCCTTCCATCACTGATCAACCGTTTGTTGTAGACTCCTGTGGGAGGCATCATTACAGACAGTAGTTTTTATTTCTTCACTTTCTTTCTTTCCAAATATACAGTAAAGAAAGGATTAAACATTCAAACAGGTACACGGTCTTTTTCAGCCAAACAGCTTTTACCGCTGGTCGCAGCTGTTGCGAATTTGCACTTGTTGTATTAGGAGTTAATGTCTCTCATAAACAGCAACATTGAGCCCTGAGTTTATTCCCAAATTTTTTTCACTATCATAGCTGCCAAATATAGCCTTTTCAATTCCAAATCCTTTAACACCAAGAAGCTATTCAACACGTTCAGTCCCTTCTTATTGTCCACCTACCCACTTTGTCCTTCTCTTTCTGATAAAAGCTTTAACATTTGAAGCTCTTTCTCCTCACTTGATTACCTGTAAACTTTTTTCTCTGCCCTCAGTGAGTGAAATTCTGAAATGTTTCTTGAACCTCTTCGCATCAGCAGAGACGACCTAAACCCTTTTCTTTCATCCATGACAGCTGGCTGTGACTAAATGGCAGAGTCAGTCCCAGTGGTGTGCTGTGAGGACAAGCAAGGCAAGCAGAGCTTGACCAGGTAAAGCTAAAAATAGACAGCAGTCAGAGGATAAAGTAGAAGTGATATCTCCTTTACATCTTAAAACATTCATTAAATACTATTACTGACCAATTAAGAGTTTGTCACATCATTTAAAGTGGATGTAGCCCTTTTTTTTTCTTTCTTTCTTTTCTTTTTAAAATTAGTCATAAGATATAAATCCAAGAGAAGAAGCAGTGAAGAATGTGCATGCATATTTATTTATTGTCCGTAATTTCTTTGTACGTAAGTAAGCAAGGCTTGCATAGGGCTATCTCTTCATAAAGCCCTATATTTATTATCGCACCAATTTATCATTTACAGGATAAATGAGGGCTGGAGCAGACTAGCTGACCTTTTGAGAAAGGCAGGGTACAATCCCCTTGGACACAGATGTATTCACACGTATTGGCACTAAGGAGCAACAGTGGACCGGCTGTTCTGGTTACATGCAAATGAAATGAGGCCAGAAAATGCAGATCCTGCAGGTTCTGTACTGTTGGTTCTGACCTGCACAGTTCATCATATGCACCATCAGGATATGACCCCATTGTCGAAATAGCAAGCAGTCACCACAGGTGGAGTTGCCCGTTAGCAAAGTATGTAAGCCCCATTGGAGTTGCTCAGATTAAATAAATGGATTACCTAATGAGGTCAATTTTGTACCATGTTGACCAGTAATACACACACTGACTATGAAACCACACCATGGGAACAAGTCAAAAGGCTTACTAAGCCATTACTGGCAAATTTAAACCAGGCAAGCAAGCAAGCAAGAAAGAAAGAAAAAAAATAGTTTGAGAAAATGTCAAAATGCTCATTTTGGTGCCAAAAACCATGAAAATGACAGCTTAAGCTTTTTTTCTGGGTCAAGACGAAGGATAGTTTGTCCCACAAAGGTCCTACTGAGTGTTCCAGTTAGTTGCTCCACTGGGCAGCTGAGATATTTTCGGGAAAGACACAGTAGACACGCACTGTATTATGTACTTGCAAATGTAGAGTGTTTGTGATTCAGAGAATTATAAACAGATTCATGTATGATGTATGATGTGCAATGTGTTCTTCATCCTTACATCCATGTACTCCGTTGGACAAAGTTAAAAAAAAAAAAAAATCAGCTACTCTAATGTTATATATCAACCTGACAGAGCACATTTTTAAAGACAAAAGCATGTACATGGAGGGAAATTACCTGTCTCTAATTGTATCCCTGTTGGTATGATGCAGTGATATTTATTTTCTCTCCTTTTTTGTGCCATGCATTTAAAAGTCTAACTGAGCAAAAGTAGTCCCAGGCCTTCCAGTAAGCAATCCACTGTTTTATCCACCAACATTTTGGCACGGAGGAAGGCATTTCCCTTGTCAGTGCAAAATGAATTAATCCCCCTGGTATAAGTGTCTGTGGAGCAGGAGAGAAAGCAGTTTACCTGCCCACCTTTTGCCTAGTTTTATCTAAACAAATTATACTATTCTAGTGAGATATTAGCTGGAAAGGAGCAAACATCGTTTGGGGTCCAAATATCTTTTACACCATTACAGTGACAAAGACTTTCCCCATTTGGGTTAATATTTAATTGCTAACATTAAATGTATTCATTACCCTAACCCTAAAGATCCTTAATTGGAATGAGCATGAACAAAACAGTAAAAAGTAAAAAATTATCCTTGCATACTTGAAAATTCTCTTTAAGAGGAAACCATAGACTGTGTAAAGAAAACAATAATTATGGACAGAGCCCTCGTGACATCAGCCATTGGTTTGTATTTGTTTTAAAGCCTTAAGTTTGGCACTAGGACCATTGCCATATTTGTTATTTTGAAGGCAGAGGTGACCATAATTGGACAAAGGGGTGGAGCTTGAGAGGATAAACAAAGCTATATCTATGGGTGACACATAGCAGACAACTAGCAGCTTCTGTCACTTAAAATAACCCTAACGCCAACCCCAACGATGCTTTAATGACTGAAACGATTTTGACGCCTTAAATGAGTCACTTACAAACTCATCCCTAGCAGAGCTGGCTTGAACAGGGAAATTAGCTGTAGCAAATGAACCGTTTTTATGTATCAGGCTGCAAACATGTTTATTTCTGCTGTAAAGCTGTTAATGTGGGGTTCTATGGGGACTGACTGGCTTTCAAACACAGCCAGAAGTGGCCATTCAGGTAAACACAGTTTTTGGCACATTGGCTTCATTTACAACCCCCAAAGTTGCGGCTTGGAGGACACCCAGAAATAGTGTGATCAAGTGTTGACTGCTCGGCAGCAGCAATGCATATCTGCTAAAAGATTCTTTGAAATAAGGCTACATGGAACGCCACTAATTATGCAATTTATGTTCCACTAGGTAAATACTGTATACATGGCAGTGCACCAACACACTCATGTTTTTCAGGGAACAAGAATTGAAACAAATTGCCAAGCAAACATATCCAGCTTACACATAAAACAAAGAAAGAGTAACAATCATTTTTATTGGCTACATTACACATATTTTTATACAGCTCCTACTGTATCTACTGTACCAAGCATTTTTCATTACCTAGGGATCCCTGAAATCCTTCCAATACACGGCAGCCTGAAGACAATGCTTGTAGTGTGCATGGTACTGCACCTAAGCACTCTATCATAATACATTATTTAATGCATGGTTCATGTTACAAGGAATTTCAAATACCCAGAGCACAAAAAACGTTATGCATGTATTACACATCGTGATGTAAAGAATTAACACAATGAGTATGTGTATGCCGCATTGCACATTCAGCGGCAGTTTTTATCCTGCTGTTATTTCACACTTCAGTCTAAAATCAAATTATCAGAAATTCTCAGGGTGAAATGTTTCCATTTTGTAAACTGCTAAGATGTTGTTTTATGCTCTCAATCATCAAAGTGAGCCCCTTTTTTTAAACGATAATAGGTTTAGCAGCAGCCAATTAAAATACACACACCAAAAAAGAAACACTGGAGAGAAGAAAATAAATCTTGACTTTGCTGTATAATATGCCACAGCCACGAACAGAGGCGAGAGTTGCCGCAGCTTAGAACCAAACCCAGCTATTATATTGTTCTTAGACACTCTTCTATAATAGCAGGTTTAATGCAGGTGGAAATTATGGCCTATCTTCCCCGCTAGAGTGGGAGACGCTGGCGTTTTCATGTCAAAGTTATTGTGCGTGGGGGTCAATAGGACTCGCCTTGTCAATTACAGAATGCTTGAGGCAGGATATCATGCTCGGCTCTCCTCCATCTCCCCTCAAAACACCGCCAGTCCTCCAATCAGCATTCCACACCAAGCTTTTCTCCTTTTCACGCAATCTTTCTGTTTCCCTCCATATCCTGATCATGCTATAACTATCTTTGCGTGCTCTGTCTTTTATCTCACTGTGGATGATCAGTGGTCAGTTACTTGAACCTGAAGACAGCGTATTTGAAAGTGGCAGTTGGCAGGTATACCTTAGTCATACATGAGGAAATGTGCAGAACAACAGAGGACTGGGAGGTTACAGTCTAACAACAGACAGTTCAGGGCAGGTCTCTTTCTTTGTGTACATCAAAAGAATGTCAACCTTCTTTTTGTATCATTTGCATCTTCGTCTTTGGGCTAAGCACCTTTTTTCCTAATAGCTTCAGAGACTATAGAGCCACACAAACTAAACTGGGGTGGCTGAAAGTCACTTTTATGCATTCCTATTTGCATTCCCATCCCATCTGAACAACTGTGCTGATTAGAAAAATGAACCCAAAAGAATCACTTTTGCTTTTTTACCGAAAGAATTATGATACAACTCTTATTTTTGAACACGTATGGACCTGATAAATGGATGCTAATTAAAAAAAATTAAAACAAAGTAACTGAAAACTGCCAAATTCAAAATGGTAAAAATCTTTTTTTTTTCTTTTTTTTAAAAATGGTAATTCACGTGGCACATAAATAAGCCCATTTTGGTTTTCATAGTACCATACAAAACATGAGGGTAGGTAATGCAATTAAAATCCTGCCAGTTTCAAACCAAAGGAATGCTGGTAATTAAGTACGGATATAAACAAAAGGACAGATTTATTTATACAAAATATGCCTTTGCAAATGTTTCATGGGAAAGAAAATACACTCAAGACTAAATACAGACTGAAAACAGAGGATTTGGTCAGAAATACTTCTACACTGGACCAGTATGTAACAGACTTTGTTGGACCTTACTACTTTTCTTGTGTCTTAAATAAATGCAGTTAGGTTCTTATGTGTGTTTGGAAAGCCTGAAACCAAATCTTCTTAGAATTTTATGTTTTAATAACCACGTACTGGTCTGAGGTCAGGTATCCATGTACATTTGGCCGTATAGTGTATCACTGCTGGGCTGCATAGCAAGATCAACCTAAAGCATCTTCCTTGTTTTATTTGTTTTCATTTTCACTTTAAAGTTTAGCTGTGCCAGTTCTGGCAGTGTTTTATTATCTCTCTTTTCAAGTGGCTTTCTTTTCTGCATTACCTCTTAAAGCTTACAGAGAGCAGTTTGTGGAATTGCATTAACATAATCCCATTGCATGTAATCTGTCATTTTTCAAACCTACGTTGGCTTTATATGACAAGTAGTATGAGATTATAATACTAATCTCAGGGTTGAATTTGAAGATAAAAAACAGCACTTGACCTTTGCTGTTGGAGTGTGCAACAATAAAAAACATGCTTTTTTTTTTTAGATAAAACCATATATATCTGCCTGTATCTATAGATAGACAGATAAATAGATAGATAGATAGATAGATAGATAGATAGATAGATAGCACATCATAGATGCATATCAACAAAGTTTTTGAGATCTTGCTTGCCTGAACTGCAGTCAAACTTTGTGCTTCAGTATGGGTTGAAATTTAATGGGCCTGTCTCTAATTATTACACTAAAAGTATGTGATATTTATGTCGAAATTTCTACAGATTTATGCAACTTTTTATTTAAAAACATCAATATGTTTCTCTGAAAGTAGAGGTGGAATAGGACAAGATCCTGCAGGGAATTTTTTTGGCTATATAACAGCTTTGTGGAGTAACTGTTTCCTCATAATTCTTTTGAAAATCAGCCCCTTATTCAAAGAAAAAAAAAGAAAAAAGTTAGTAAAACTTTGGTTAAGTAAAAGTTCATCATCTTAAATTCCTTGGGCTCCAAGCCATTCCTATGGTCTTTTGCCAGGATTTCAGGAGGTAAGCACGGAACAGTTTGTCAGCTTGAGGCTGGACAACCTCTTGTTTTGGAGCTCTGGAGGACTCATGCACCTCAGGGAGTCCAGAGGTGACAGGGTGGCCTTGGTCTGTCCCATCCACTTCACCAAGGAGATGATGTTACAGTCACACTGCCACTGGTTTTAATGGAGGTACAGTTTCTTCAAGTATGAGAGAGGTTAGAAAAGAAAAGTTACCTAATTACTCAAAATAAATCAAGCTGGCGTCAGTAGATTTTGTAGTTATTTCTACCTCTTACTATAATGAGTGAGTCCTTTGTTCCTGTGAAAATGGGACAGTAAAATCACAGGCTGGTGGTGCTCTTACCAGGCATATGGGTGAACATGTTTCCATCCATTGTCTTCAGGCGGTTTCCACTGAGAGCCAGCTGAGAAAGCTTGGCCATGCTCCTGAACACATCAGGTGGCAAGTGCTACAGCTCGTTGTTCCGCAGGTAGAGTTCCTGGTTAAATATTCAACACATTTATATTTGTGGTGAATAGTTCGCCAATGCACAAAAGGAAATATCTTTGTAGTGCAGACTTGTTAAACATATCGGTTGCAAAAGTAGAAGAAATACTTCTTAAACTTACAAAGATGCTGGTTTTACACAACTATGCTGTATTCTGTGTCAGCCTGCACAAACTGCTATAATCTGGTGCACAGCATCTTTTCTCTGTGAGATCATTGTTTTCTTTTGGACATGGTCACTCATAAATGAACCTAATAAACCTAAAAAAGACTCATATATGAATTAAATCAGACTATTTTTCACTTTAGCTAATTCTATCTGACTTTTCATCTGATTGGTTGATCGTGTTTAAACCCAAGACACTGTGTAACCTGCAAGTTGTCCAGGCCATCCAGTGCTGACAGGCTCAGAGTAGATAGAAGGTTGTTGTCAAGAACCAGCATCTCAAGAGATTGCAGTGGCTGGAATGCTCCAGGAGGAAGGGTCTTCAGACTGGATTACAGAGAGACAGAATTCTTGAGGATAATTAACATCAATAGACTGTAAAACCTCTGTATCTTAAGTTCATGTAAATATCTACTGGACAGTCTGAATATGTAATATTCTCTTTTGTTATCAAATGATGAGAGCATACATTACAAACTAGAACAATCTCCTCACTGCTGTCAAGTTTGATCTTGTTTTGTCTCCTCAGCGTAGAAATCCCGAAGGTCAAATATTGATTCTGGGTGCTGCAGTTATAGATCTGCTATAATTTCTCTTTTCTACAAAAAAGCTGTACTTATTGCCACTCAGCATAGTTTATACTAAAGCAGAGATGGACCAAATCATGACCAACAGCGACACATAAATTGTTTCGTTTTCACCTTGTGGAAACAAGTTGGGTTTACCATCCATAGCCTTAACCTCCATACTCACCTTGCAGAACAAAGAACACATGCAATTCTTGTATGAATGTAATTAATGCACACAGCATCATCCAATATGAACTCAGGGATAATGGGGTGGTCTTAATATCCCAGTATCCCTGAGGTATGAGTCTAAATCTTACTGCACATTCTTGCAATTAAAAATCTATCATCCTATGGCATCGCTAAGTGCAATATTTCTTTCACTTTTCTAGATTTACAGAAGTATCCCTCAGAAGTGAACTGTGTGATTTGACCTGTTATTGTCTAAGTTGAGGAACATGAGCTGCCTGAGTCCATTGAAGGCCTTCGGGGAGATCCTCTGGATGCGATTCAGGGAAAGGTCCAGCACTTTAAGGGCGATCAGAGGCTTAAAGGAATTAGACACGAGTGTTGTCAGGGCATTGAGCGGAAGATCTAAGTCTGACAAGTTCCTCAATCCTGCAAACATCTCCGCTTTGAGGATGCCAATCTGGTTCTGTCCCAGCATAAGGAAGCGAAGATTTAGAAGGTCCTAGAGACATGGAAGGAACAACAATTCTGTGGTCAGATAATTGCTATGTGATTACTGTACATGTTGCTTCTCTCCTGACAGTTTACCTGAAATCCCTTGGGTGGAAGCTTAGTGATGTGGTTGCCATAAAGATTGAGGAGCATCAGTTGCTTTGCACCAGAGAAGGACTGGGGGTGGATGGACTTGATCGCATTTCGTTCCAGGTTGATACTCTCAATCTTTGGAACTGACCTTAGTATATTGGCCTTCAGGTCTGTGATGCCGTTTTCACCTTTACACACCAGTAATAAAGTTGGTTACTGAAGTTTTTTACAGTCATGTCCGATAAATTGTCAAGTGTCCTGAATGTCACTCAGATCTTTGGGATGATTTGCTTAACCTCAAGATGCTCACCGAGTTTCAGGATCCAGGCATCAAGGGGCAGTTTGGAGGGAAAAGCACGAAGCCCCCTCTTATGACAGTTGACCTCTGTCTTTTCTGAGCGAGACTTCCTGGTGCATTTACAGACATCAGGACAGCCCTCCACTGACTGCACCATCCATAGGATTACCAGCATCAACCCCACTAAGTGCTGCATGTCTCCTGGAGAGTGTAGAGAGAGACAGTGTGACAAAGTACAGCCTTAACATTAAGAGAGTAGTTGTAGACAAGACTGGACAGAAGACTGTAAATTTTGAGTTTGA
This sequence comes from Naso annulatus, assembly GCA_029783625.1. Classification (NCBI taxonomy): domain Eukaryota; kingdom Metazoa; phylum Chordata; class Actinopteri; order Acanthuriformes; family Acanthuridae; genus Naso; species Naso annulatus. The sequence continues at coordinate 2,774,545 of JAPZDX010000010.1, read as the reverse complement.
TTATTCTTTACATAATGGGTGATAAATGAATAAAATGAAGTGATCCCAGGGGTTTGGGATTCTAGTATTTCACCGGAATTTCCACAGAATTGACTTCCTTTTCCATAGAAAAATATCTTCAGTTACCTAGACTCTTGTGTCTATATGTTTGTGTACCAAAGACTGAAGTGTACAAATAAAACATGCCTTCTTCACAGCTGATTAATTATTTCCAGATAAATTGTGAGGATCAACTTGCCAACTACAGAGATGTCTCCAAATTATTTTCATGCTAAATGGCAGCCTTTAGTCAAGTTAAGTCAAGTCAGGTTTGTCTATAGAGCACATTTAAAAACAACAGACGATGACCAAAGGGCTTCACAAACACAAGAGATAGAAATGATCAAGATAAAAAAAAGACAGGACAATGCAAAGAAATTATAAAAGCACAAGAATAAAATTTAAAACTAGAAAATGTCTCTTAGAAATTTTGTGTGTGCCTGATGCTTTGTGCCGGATCACCAAACCAGTGGTGCTATTGCTTATTATTATTCAGTCCCCACAGAGACCATCAGTTTT
>JAPZDX010000010.1:2397819-2417222 GCA_029783625.1 Naso annulatus | reverse complement strand
GCTATTTTCTGACACTATTTCGTTCATTTAGCTTGTATAAGAATGTTCCACAGTAAAGTTGACAAGATATCACACACAAACCAAACTCACACCACAGCGTTAATGCCTGATTAAAATGTGCTGACATAGCTAGGAGCATGTTAGCTAGCTAGCAGATGCTAATGTTAGATAGCGGATGCTAAAATTAGCTAGCACACTAAAGGCAAAAAAACACGTATAACTTGCATCTGTGCAACGTGGCCACATTCACAGTTGCCCAGTCGGTGGTGCGCGAAAATCCTTGGCTGTAATGCCCTGACTCCATTTCGAAAGTTGAGAAGATTGTGACATAACTTCCTGTACGTCACCAATATGGCGTTTGTTGAGGGTGTGAAGTGTCCATTGTTCCACACTCAATTTTTGGACGATTTTGAGTGTGCGAGTAGTACACTGCAATTTCACATACTTTTTAGTGTGAATGCACTTAGTGCACTTCTGCACTCAAAATATTAAGTGTTTAGTACAGAAGTATGCGATTTGGAACACAGCTCATGATTGTTAGGGCCCTACTGATGTGGGATTTTTGGGACGGACAACTCTATTAGGGAGCAAGTAAATTCCAGTATCCGATATATTGTAGTGGTGCAATGGATTACATTTGATCCGTGATCCGTATGGACAACCCCCCCCCAACTTCAGGACAAAGATTGTGCCAGAACTATATGAACAAAAAAAGGAAAAAAACATGGTCAAGAAATTATCCAAGGCATACTGTGTTGCCACAGCAGAGTGGGAGATGAGAAGTGCCGTGCTACAGTGAGAGTAACACCAGCACAAATGCAACACAGGTACTGATGGTAGTAGCAGAATGGAAGCTAGAGACATGTAACGTTGGTTTAATTTTGTAATACTTGTGACAAAGAAATGTAATGGAGGCAGCATATCTTACATTTTAACAAACTTAAACAGTAAACAGTTATTTATTTAATAACAGACTGCCCTCTACTGGACTAACTATGTATTTAAAAACTGTAGTCCAAGCATTTTTCCCTCTTTGAAAACCATTTTTAACACTGGCACATATTGGAGATCATATATGCTGATCAAGTCTGTAAAGTGGGTGTTTGTGTGAAAGGTCTTTCAGAAATTCCTTGACATGTCATGTCTAAACTGAGTGCCACGTTCTCTCGCGGCTTTTATTTCACTGCAACAGGTACCTGTTCACCTTGGATTTGCCAGAGTACTGGGAGAACAAGCACGCAGATCAGACGCTGGAAGTTCTGATGAGTGACCTTGATCCAGCCATTATGGACCAGTTCTACATGAAAGATGGTGTTTCTGCAAGTGATGTCACTCGTGTAAGTAGACACTATGTATGTGTGTGTACCTTGTTAACAGTATGCAGTGGAATGTCAACAGTAATTCGCACACAGAGGCCCTCAGGAGACAGTGGGAAGTTTGTTGAGAATCTGATGAGGGCAGGGCTTGACATGAGCAGAACTGAAAGGTTGATGTTGACAGGTTTTTCTTGTTTTGACACAGATGAGTGGAATTCATGACCTGATACCAGGTTCTGTGATCGATGCCACGATGTTCAACCCTTGTGGATACTCAATGAATGGCATGAAGGCTGATGTAAGTGTCTCTTTGTTTAAGCAGCCACCTCTGCTGATAATTTCAAAAAAAAAAAAAGAAATCTGTAATTTGGCTCCACTTGTTACTTTAGGGAACCTACTGGACCATCCACATCACCCCAGAGCCGGAGTTCTCCTATGTCAGCTTCGAAACCAACCTTTCCCAGACATCGTATGATGATCTGGTCAGGAAAGTGGTGGAGGTGTTCAAGCCAGGAAAATTTGTGACTACGCTTTTTGTCAATCAGGCATGTTTTGAAACAAAAGCCAACTTTCATTCAGAGTGATTTTAATCAAGTTTGACACTGAGTAAATATGCTCTTTTTCCTCCGACTTGCCCCTGCAGAGCTCCAAATGTCGCAGTGTCTTTTCTTCTGCCCAGAAGCTCGAGGGCTACAAGCGCCTCGACCGCCAGTTGGCTCAATTCAACGACTACAATTTTGTCTTTACAAGCTACGCCCTGAACCGCCAGCAAAATCAGCAGAGCTGAGGGTTGAGGATGAAGAAGAGACGTAAAAAGAAAGGCGGCCACTTGAGGCTCTCTTCCTGCGGCCGGCTTCAACCCCCTGTAGAGTGCTTGTTGTCTTCCTCCTCTCCCCCTCTTCCTCTGCTCCCCTTCTTCTGCTCTCGTTGTTCAGAATCTCCCGGTGCCGACACAGTCGCGAGCCCTAGTTTAATCTCCAGTTTGAGTTGTTTGCATTGTTGTACCTGTGACTTAGATCTCTTGCATGGAAGCTCTTTTCTCTGTTTCGATATTCTAGCTCACTCTTGCTGTGATCTTGAAGTGCATGTAGAAGAATTAAACACGCTCGGTTTGATGCTGTCCACCTGTGCCCAGTACGTCGGCCCCTTCCTGCAGGTGTCCCCCCTCATCCCCCACAGACAAGGCTTCCGCCCACACTAAGCCAGGGCCCTGACATGCTCAGATCAGTCAGCCTCTTTATGAGCTCAGTCTACCTTTTTTAAAAAATAAATAAATAAATAAATAAAAAATGCAAGTAGTCTGCCCATTCTGCATCTGATTTGCCCTCCTATGTGAAAATTGTAGTGTATGATCCATCATTTTTGAGTGCACTTTAAAACCCTGTTTACTCAAGGTACGAAAAGGCCATCCTTCCGTCTCAAGTCTAAACGAATGTGTAAGTCGTGCTCAGCTTTTGGCCTTTGTAAGTGTTGTTGCTTTGTCAGGACATATTTGAGTTCCTTTGAATCCAAATGCCATATTCGCTGTTTAATGTTGCACTATTGGGAAAAAGATTTGCAGCATATTGGTTGTTGTTCTGTTCAGTTGCTGTAAACTGCACTGAAGCTATAGACTTTCTGCTTTGCTGGACTTTGAATCTGATCTCATTCATTCATTTGTGCTCCTCCACCTCGACAATCATAGTCCTTGTGTTTCCCCAAATAGGCTATTAAAGTTGAATGTCTGAAAATGCATGCGCATGAATCATAAAAGACATTTAACATGTGCACTTTGTCGCACACATGCTTCTTTTTGTACAGCGTGCTGTATCTATAGGAAGCCTCTGTTCTTTTAATCACCAGTCATATTCAGCACAGCAATTGGTTATATGGAAAATGTTCAGAGTGAATGTAGCAAAGGCTGTGTAAAGTGGGAGTCTGTCCCTCCTGTCTTTCGAATGTACATGTCTCTAGAGAAAAGTCTGGACCAGGTTTGAGCTGAATGTACAACTCCAGGAGAACACATCCCACACCCTCCTCTTCACACACATGGACACACACACACATGCAGAGAGCTCACAATGACCTCCGCCGGCCAGCCATTGTCCAGCTCACAGCAGGTCTCCCCCTGCCAGAGTCAGACTGTCAGCTGGCCCCAGAACCGTGACATGACGAGAGGCGGCCCTCCTGGCTGTGCCTGCTCTGAATGGGAAATAATGAATCAGACACTTTTTGCTTAGTTGCCCAGCAAAGCATTTTTCTTCTTCCCACATAATATCCATCCTCTCTCTGTCTCTTTCCGCCCTATACAGAAATCTGTAAGCACACAATAGAGGCCCACCAGTCTGAGCATGCCAGGGTGATCCCGGATCATTCCACATGTAACCGCTGCATAAACTGCCATTTTATTAAATTTATTGTGCCCAGCCATTTTTTGCAGTGAATTGGTCGAAAATGTGACTCCCCCAGCAGTTTTCTTTTTCTTTTTGTTTAGTTCAATACCCTTTGTTTATTGAGGGGGAAAATCCTGTGACACTATGGTGCATGTGACTACCAGTGCCGTATTGCTTGACAGTGTAATGTAACACCGTCTCTTCCTCCGTTTGTCAGTAGGTCTGTGCTTCACCTTCCCCTTGTTTTACCAGCTTAAAGCGTAGTTGCTGCTGCCACATCCTGATGTTTTTGGGTAGGCGGGGGACTCTTACCGTTAGTGGTTGGGTCAACGTGTAGTTAAAATGTTTTTCAAGTTGTGGAGAAGTGCTGAAAGCAGGTTAGCTTTTAATATTTATTACCTAATGAAACATAAGTCAAACGTCCAAGGTTTGTCCGCTCCGCATGTTCAGTTCAGGGGTGTTCACAGTGCTTCTCCTGCCAGAGAATGCAGTTTGAATTTTGAACCAGAGAAGACAGCGCAGGAGTCGTAACCTGCTTTCAGCCCTGCAGCGCACTACAGTCTGTTCTTTTGAAGTATCTGTGATTATTACATCAGCACCTATAACAGTGATTGATCAGCAAAGGCACTCTGTGAGCCAGCTGGAGCATTTCATGTAAGAACAATTAGTGAAGCTGACGCTGGGATGCATGGTTTCACTCTGGTTTGTTTAACATGGCGTTTTGGAGTGGTTTCTTTCTTTTCCTGAGGACCAGTCTGCCCTTTCATGACTTGCTCTCAACTGCCTCACACATGACTTTGGTGATCAGCTGTGACTGTTATAGGTCCTCTTTTGAAGTCACATTGAGAGGATTTCAAGTTTATTGCTAACTGTTCTTAGATTAAGTACATTTTAGCCTTGTTGATGTGGATCACTGCTGTTTTGTTTATTTTTTTATACACTGAACTCAAAATGCATTTTTGCAGTTGAATGGTAATAGAATTTTATACAAAAAATATTTTGTATTTTTGCTGCGGACCAATATTCTTCCCCTTTTGTCCAAATGTTTTGTTGTAAAACCAGTGGGTTCTGAAGTTAGGGGATGACCTTTTCAAAACTGACTAAATCGCGGTGGTTGTTTTGTTTTTATTTGTTTTTTTTGTTGTTTTTACTTTCCCTTTCTCCTCAACACTAGAAAAATGGCAGAGAAAGAGAAAGTGAAAGACTTCCCCCGGCTGAGAGGGTGCAGTTGCAGGATGTATCAGGATGTACTGAAGGAGAAACTTTGCTGTTCTTATTCTTTCTTTTGCTGTTCTTTGGATGGTCAAGATGTGCTAAATATATCTGTGCTATGAGCTTGATGCTTTAATAAAACAGATACTTGTATGTGCAACTGCTGTTCTTTATATGATCTTTGTCTTTTTGTCCAAGGCTAAGCAAGAAAGTGTTTACAATCAAACTTTCTAAGAGAAATTATACAAATGTAAAGCACACAGGAGAACCTACTGATAAAGACAGCACCATCTCATCACACTGCTGACGTTAGTCACTTACCAGTGAATGTTTGCAAAAATTAAGATTATAACTATAAATGCTAAAGGTAGATCATCCAAAATCCATTTGCATACAAAGTATCAGATCAATATTAGTTATAGTAGAAATTATTAGCCTTGTTGCATGCAATAACATACACTGAAATGATTATGTGGCTAGATTAAAAAAAAAAAAAGCTGAACCCGCCCACATACCAGGAAAAAAAATCATTATTCCAGCTGTAATGATTTTCTCTTAAAGGGGAACTCCAGCAAATGGAAAAGGTGTTAGCGATGAAGATAAAATGATCAAAGTCAAGCTTTAGACAGTGGATCCTTACACGCCACTGAGGGCGGCTGCAGACACATGATGCTGCTATCAGCATGCCTCACAGGATGCAGCGTTGTGAAGATGTTAGTACAATATGCTGTCTGATGGCCAGAAAGTTCAAGGTCTTATTACAACATAGGAACTTTTTTCCAGCTTACTTCTTATGAATCAAAAATGCCTCACAGATCCAAGTGCTGGGTACACAGATCAGTACAACGAAACTGAGAAGTAATTCATCTGTTGAATCTTGTTATTAAAATGGCAGAGAAGAAGAAGGCACCAATGAGGGTAAAGGTGGTTTACTCCCTTTCTGACAATGCAGATATGCTGTATGTTTACAGCAATAATTTGTGCTGTAATGTCAGCTTTACCAAAAGGTTCTGAACCCCATGTTGTATCTTGTTTATTTCAAAGGTCAGATATCTGATATTTTTATAATATTCTTTCTATTCAAACTATTTATATCTATTCTATTTTTATTTCTGTTTTTCATTTTCAACTAAATGAGGTCATTAACTAGTAACTGCATGTGTCACATAAATATAGTGGAGCAATAAGAACAAAAACAAACATATTGAAACAACAAAAACAACAACAACAAATACTGAGAAAGTACATTACCAGGAAATGCGATAATGCAATACATTTTAACCAAACTGCATTATGATTAACACAGGATCCAGTGATTTTGAAGTTTGACACAAACTTCAGAGTAAGATCAGACATCTCAGCCTCTTCAGTTTTAATTATTCTTTTCTTTTAATTCATCTGTTTATTGTGGGTCCCCTTGCTTTGGATTTTCCCTTTAAGCAGATGAAACAAGCAAGCTTAAAGTTTTTCCGTTTAAGAATGAGTACAACCTGGGGGAAAACCCTTGAGCAATATTTAGATGGGACGTTGCTCTTGTTTTGCTTAAGAAAAAACAAAGAGCTTAATTTCTTAAGACGCATTTAAAAATGGAGCAGTTTTATTCCCCCCATATTTCAACAGTATTCTGTACATAGATGCCTCACATTCTTCAACAAAAACCTTAATAGCAACAGCAGTTTATTTATAAAATGCTTTTTCTTACAGGTAAGCTCAGAGTGCTTTACATCAAGGGTAAAAACACAGAAATACAAAAAATAGCAGTTATTTCAACAATCATGAATAGGATGCAGGGATCAAATCAATAAAACACACACCCAGTGTACAACTGACAGCACCCACACAGTAACTTCGTATGCTTGGGAGAACAGGTTTTAAGTCTAACTTTAAAAGTAGAGACAGTTGTGATGGACCTCAGGTCAACAGGTAGTTTGTTCCTGAGAGAAGGACCACAGTAACTAAAGACCCCTCCTCCCCCCGTAGATCTTCCTCTGGGTGTGGCTAAAAGACCTCTACCTGATCAGCTGAGGGCTCAGGTCGCGTGTAGTCAGTGAGCAAGTCATAAATATACTTGGGAGCTGAACCATTAAGTGCCTTATGAACTAATAATTGGATTTTGAGGGTTATTCTGTATTGCACAGGGAGCCAATGGAGTGTTTTGAGCACCAGAGTTAAATGTTCAAGTTTTGTTGCATGTGTCACGACTCTGGCTGCTGACTTTTGAATAAGTTGGAGTTGTCTTACAGATTCGGTTGAATTTGATGGGACTATGTAGCTTGTACACATGACCTCCAACTCATGTAATGTAGAATGCAGATGACCTTAGGTTTAGATTAAATATATGGTTGTTTTCAGTAAGCAGTTCTCACGTGATTAAGACTACAATGCATTTATGTATTTACAGCGAACATTCATACAAAAACCAAATTAGCTGAGGAATAAGTGATGTCAGATAAACATAAAGTAAATTTAGATGAACTTGTGCATTTAGTGTAGTCAAATACACTAGAAGCTATGCCTCCCAGCGTTGGGTAAAACCTGCAATATTTATGGCACAATCCTGACAAATCTAAGTCTAAAGTCTACATTTTTTTTTATATATCAGAAATGAATAAATAGACCTACATTTAATAAACCCATCAATACTATGTGTGTGTGTGTGCGTGTGTGCGCACGCAACATCTTGAGTCTTGATTTGTGATTATCATCATTGTTTAGGTTTGGTTTTTATTCTATCATATAGACACCTACACATGACATGCTGAATGTCAATGATATCAAGTGCAGGCCTACATGAAATCTCTATGTTGTCAGTAGAAATGTGGCGTAATCACTCGGTGATCTGACCTCTGACCTCACCGACATCTAACGACGAGGATGACTCAAACTCAAACTTTTTTCAGCCTGTAGCTCCCCTTAGTGGACAGTTCGTGTGGACTTATTTTGACGCTAGATGGCGATAATTTACTTTAAGCAGGATATCAACCACCAAAAAAGAAGAAAAACACCAACATTGACTTCCGCCGCTTGGTTTCACGTGGAAGAACGACCGTGAAGAGCTGGAACGTGTGTGTTCTCCTTTTTCGGGCATAAACTCGAATAAAGTCACAGAAATGACGCGGTTAGACGGTGTAGTGTAAGTTTGACTGTTCATTTTAAATGTTCGTCACGTGTTCAGTGCCCTAATGCTTAAGCTTGCTAATGTTAACGTTCAATAGCCTTTAAACTGAAATTCATTATTGTAACGTTGATTCAAAATCCGTGTTTCTTGTAATGTGAAATTGCAAACCACATAATGCCAAGCTAGAGTTGGACTTTTATTTACGAGCTTGTTGAAGACGTTAACGTTATACATTCGCTATCAATGAAAAGAAAAAATATGGACGTCTATTAACAATACTCAGATTTAAAATGGATACTGTACTGCTGCATGTATATTTACAGTACAGACATTTTAATTATATACAATGAGAAGCACAATGGTGTAAAACTTCCTGCAGAATCTTTTCTCAGCTACACAAAAGAAAAAGAAAAAAAAAAAAAAGGAACAAAACAAAACGACACACACTGAGTGTGTGTCTGATTGAAGAGACTCCTGTAAGTTGCTTTAGTCAGCATTCCTCTTGTGTATAAGCTTATTTAAATTACTGGACAGCAACAGTCACAACTGTTAAACTATGAGAGAAGTCATTCATTTATAACAAATTCAAGATCTGGTCATGCCAGCAGCCATGCTTGTGAAATGGTAATCTGATTACAATCCTGTACTTTGTTTCTATAGCTGCATAACTCATTAAATTTGCGAGCTGTAATGAACTTTTGTATTCTAGGGCCAGATAACATTTTAAGTACATAACGGAAGAAAATTTGTCCCTATTTTATTTGCCTAACGAAAGGCTGAATATAGCCTAATGTTGGATTAAGGGAAGAAGGACCATCACAGAAATATTGCTTCCCTATATCATGCTTAATATAGTCTAGATAAGTATGTAATTGAAAAGAAATCGGTCAGTAATGAGTCATTTATAGAATCTAGTAATCACAGGGTGAGGACTTTTGCACTCCTGTAGGTCAACTGGTGCATAGGAGAAGACCGCGGGCCGACAGGAAACTGAACAGAAACTCTCCCGCACACTGTTAAACTCACTTGTAAACGAGTTTCAAGTGAGTGTGCGGGAGAGTTTTAGGTTTCTGTTTAGATTTCTATTAATGAATTATAAATGAACATATTCCCTTCAAGTTACTGAAATTTATTAACATGGCCCATTTAGTCCAACAACAGTCATCACAGTCATTGATAGATTATAATTCTCATTTTTCAAGCTGCAATATTTCTCAGATTTTTTTCTACAAAAGAGAAGTAATGATGAAAAGTAGAACTTTTTTTGCAAGGTGCATAATCAATACATCAGTCCTTTCTACAATAGTTTACTTTGTCTCAAGCACAATAAACGCTAACAATTTTGTATTTAATTTTAAGATTTTAACGTAGCAAAAGGCAGAAATTGATCGTTGTATTAAGGGACTATCAGTGGTTTTCTTTGTACCGGCTTTGGTCATTGCTAAGCATGACCAGGCAGGCTATGAAACTGGAAAGATTGTCTGTTTGTGGAGTACAGTGACTGACAATAACCAGCAATATATAAATTTAAAAAAAGAAGCAAACAAAAAAGAAACCCACAACCAGTTAAAAAGCTCCTGAGAATACATGTCCTGTATAACTAATTTATTTTTTAAATTATGTTTTTGGCAAGTTTTGCCTTAATTAGACAGCAGAGGCAGACAGGAAATGAGTGTGAGATGGGGGGAGAAGAAGACTTTATTGTCCCATAGAATTATTCCAAATATACCGTGAAATTTGTTCTCTGTATTTAACCCATCCTTGGGAAGTGATGGGCACCCAATGCCTGAGAACCAGCTCCAGATTTTTGGGACAGTGACATTAAATAGGCCTTACAGAATGTGCTGTCACAATTTGGCTACCAAGGTGCTCCTGAACACGTATTTCTATTTAAAACCTGTCAGATATTCAGTGACTCTGCCAGCCTCTTGATTGGCTGTTTTTGTCTATCAGTGAACAGCAATGGAAGCTTGATTTGTCATCTCCCCTTGTGTTTATGTTTATCCTCAGAAAACCAAAGACAAAGCGCTCCAAGCGCTTCTTGGAGAGCAGAGCACCCAAGCTTATTGAGGATGTGAAGACTGCCATGATTATGAAAGGGGGAAACACCAGTCAGACCATCACCCAGGCCCTCAAAGATATAGTAAGTTACTGGATGATGCACTCAGTAAAAAAAGACCTTAAAGACCCAAATTACAGTATGTCATGTAGTGTAGATGCATGGGCTATTATAAAGGTTTGACAACACACTGTTAATCTTCAGATGCTAAGATTACAGACAAGTTTTAAACAGTATCGTTCAGTTTAAATTCCTTCATCAAAAGCTGTGGTTTAATAATTTATCACACCAGTTGTGATTCCCACAGTCTTTTTCATTGTTGCTTCCTTCTTCAGTACACAGTAACCTGAATGTGATGCTGTTTTGTTTGATGTGATTGTGGTGTGAGATTTGACCTATTCAGCAGAACCGAGAAGTCTAACATGTCAAAAATCAGATAGATATTGTAAGTAAAATAAAAGATTCTTCCTGTTTGTAAGAACCTGTTTTGTGTTTTGCCATCCCGTCTTTTTTCAAAAAGGTGTTTTCTAGCAATGGCTCATGTTCAGTGTTCAGTGTTCTCCTTTTATTTTTATTTTTATTTTTATTTTTATTTTTCCAAACTTTTCTCATTTGGTTTTGTGGGGTCATACAAAGTGTGTATCAAAAATACTGTACTTGACCAATGTTCACAGTCTCTGATGTTATTACATTTTATTGTTACTTAAGTTAAAACTTTATTAATACATTCTGGATGTGAAATCATGAAATTTGTCCATTTTGGATCTCAATTATGTAGGAACATTAAACTCGCTGAGTTTTTCTGCACAGGTCATCTGAATGATGCAGAGGTTTCAGCTACATGTGTGATGTGGCTTTAAAAACTGTGGACTCACTTGCAGAAATGTGCATCTGAACTTCTCTCTCTCTCTCTCTTTAACTGCAGTATGCCCTGAAGAAGCCTAATGCAGTGCTGTACAAGAAGTGAGTTATATTTAATGCACTAATCAGTCATATGTAACTTTCTGTTGCAGGTATTTTGGTGCTTTTTTAGATGAGATTTAAGATGTGAAACAATGGAAATATTGACAGTGTCAGTCTTATTAGAGGTTTTATATATGTGGTAACTAGTAAAGTCAAAGTTCAGTGTAGCCCAGTATAAAAAAACATGCCTCAAATGGCTGCACATGAAAACAATAGTGACAACATAAAACAGAAAATTCTGTCATATACAAAACATATGGTATGAACAGTAATATCCCTACACACTAGTAAAAAACACGTAACATAAAATCTCACACACAGTGACTAAATACATGTAGGATGACTAAAGTGTATTATTTAGAACAGAAACTAGATGATGTTAAAGTTGGATGCAGAGAGGTGTGGCTTGAGTTTGCTTTTTGAAGAGTTGGCTGAGCTGACTTCTCGCAATGGATGGCCAGGTGATTCCTGAGGAGAGGGGCTCGGCAGGAGGATTCCCTACCTACTCCACATGACTTACTGATTTTTGGGATTGCATGTAGACGGGCATTTTGAGATTGTAGTGTTCTGGCAGGTATATCTAGAGTGACTGGAGATAGGATGCTGTAAGTCTGTGTTTCATTTTATATATTAAAAGTAAAATCTTGAAATCAGGTCTCGCATGGACAGGAAGCCAGTGTAATGAGAATTGGGGTGATGTGATTAAATGATCTACTTTTAGTTAATATTCTGGCAGCAGTGTTTTGAACAAGTCTTAATTTGTCAATAGTTGAATTTGATAAGCTGGGAAAAAAGAGTATTGCGATAAATCTAGATGAAATGGAAGCATGAAGCAGCGTTTCAGCATCAGACATGGAAAGGCTGGGACGAATCTTGGCAGCCTTGTGTAGGTGAAAATAAACGTTCTTTGTCATACTGTTAGTATGATCTTCAAATGAGAGATTTGGATCTAGAAGAACACCAAGATTTCTGACACAGGGGCTCTGTGAAATTGTTGAACCTGCTGTGTTTAGAGTGCAGTCGGAGAGTTTACTTCTAGTGTGCTTTGGACCAAGAATTTGCTTTTCAGTTTTATCAGCATTCAAAAGAAGGAAGTTGGATTTCTTGTATGCATTCTTCCTATTTAATGAAAGGCATCAGATTTGATACATATGTAATGTTAGTTATCGTCGGCATAAAAGTGGGGACCTAATTTATAGTTATTGATTAATGTACAGGGGCAACATGTAAGTGGTAGACCACAGACCCTTGTGGCACACCATAATTAGCTTTCTTCTGTTCTCATGGTCATTATAAAAAACAAAGTGAGATCTGTCAGTCATGATCTGTGCCAGGAGAGGGCCGTGTAAATAAGACTTATACAGTTTTCATGGCAATGTAATAAAATGTGTTGATCAGTCATGTCGAAGTGTGCGCTGAGATGTAGCAGTATCAATACTGAAACGGAGTCTGACGCGAGAAGTAGCCTAGACCTTTTTTAGGATTTTTGAAAGGAATTGCAGATTTTTGATTGGTCTGTAGTTGTTGATCAGACGTGGGTCCAAGTTGTGTTTCTTCAGTAGTGGCTGGATTACGCCTGTTTTGAAAGATGCATGTACAGTTCCATTAATAAGAGAGCTATTAATAATATGTAGTAGTAGAGGGCTGAGAAGTAGTAGTAGCAGCATGAAATAGTGATAAATTTTGTTAAATCATTGCTAATTTTAGCTCAACAGATTAGATATAAATAAAATGTTGAATTTAAAGTTAATTTAAATGCACTAAACTACTTTTAGTGTGAAGTAAAATGTTTCCAAAAAAAAAAAAGGGTTAGGAAACATGTTGACCTGTCTGCAGCGTATAAAATGTCTCCCTACTTTTCAGGAATAATATAACACGACCGTTTGAGGACTCAACATCACTGGTGAGTGTACATGAAACACAGCATACATTAAATGCTTTATTACCATCAGGTGTTTTCCTGTCTCATCATTTAAACAACTCTTTTGCAGGAATTTTTCTCCAAGAAGACAGACTGCTCTCTGTTTTTGTTTGGCTCCCACAACAAAAAGCGGCCCAATGACCTCATACTTGGTGATTTCTCTTTCCTCTGCCTCTCTCACTATCGCTCCATGTCACTCATTCAGTTTGACACATTAAGGGACCAGTTATAGTTCAATGGGATATACACTATATCATTTAAGAAAATATTGTTTTTCTTTGGAATATAATCTTTAATTTTTATTTCTTTTACACAAAACTTTTATGTGCATGTTTCATAACTGTAGCTAGGTTGGTCAACTCACATGATGCTCAGTATCAGCCTATTGTCACCATAATCTTGTTCAATTCTAATCTGTTGACCTCAGTTAAAAATGTTAGTGTGTAAGAAAATGTGTGATATTAGAGATGAAAAAAAAAATCATAATCTCTGGTAAAAGAAAAGTTTGATTTTTAGCACATTAAGCCCTATTATATGGTTAAATAACAATCATATACAATGGTCAATCACAACATTATGAAGAACGGTGCAGTCTTGAGAACTCACTGCTGACGTCAGTGCTAGCTTCCACAACAGATTGGCATGGGCACTGAGACAATCCTTCAAAAAACACAAACACTCGTTTTCAAGCAACTTGAGAAACTTGCAGAGTGGTCAGTGGTGTCCACCGATGACAATGAACTTTCCAAACAATCCAACTTCCAATTTCCGGCAGTGGAGGAATATCTAAACCTCTAAGAGTTGTCCATACAAGTCAATGAACTGTATAAAATGGTAAATAAAATATGATGTAAAGCATACCATGGGACAGTTATTGTGTCAGAACATCAGCAGACGCCTTTGACTACTTGGCTAGTTTCTCAAGTTTGAAAACGAGTGTTTATTGTGTTTTTTAAAGGACTGTCTCAGTGTCCATGCCAGTCTGTTGTGAAAGCTAGCAGAGATGTCAGCAACGAGCTTGAGTTCTCAAGACTACGTTTTTCTTCATAAAGTTGCTATTGACCATTGTATATGATCATTAATAACATTATGATAGGGCTTAATGTGCTAAAAACTGAAGTTCTCCTTTAAAGTAATCATGCTCTCCTTCCACAGGTACATTGTAAGGGTTCATAAAATGCTAGAAGATTAGTGTGTCATTAGTTCCTGTTGTTTGTTTGCAGGTCGTCTGTTTGACTTTCACGTGCTTGATATGATTGAACTTGGAATTGAGAAGTATGTCTCCCTGAGTGATACTAAGGTAATGATTGCAGTCATTCTGCTAACATCTGTTTTCAGTTAAAGGAAATCACAGTCTTGTTGTTGCAGTTTTGATGATTATGTTCAGAGATGTGGTGAATATCCTTTCAGCTCCAAAATGAAATATTGTTTGCATGATGCACAATGTTTTGAAGTCCAACTTGCAACTTGAGTGAAGGAAAAGTCAAACAAGTATAACTGAATAGATCTAATTGCTAATTTCTGCAGTGAAAAATATTGTAAATTAATTTGCATATTGCAGACAAAAAAAACTGTGATTATGAGCCTGTCAAGGAACAAACACAGTTTAGAAAATAAAACAAAAATATAGAAAATGAGTTAAGGTTTGAGGAACTGACCATGTCAGTGACACACACCCACCCACACACATACCATATGTATGAAAGGTTCAACTGATAATTTATGTGATGTTATGGAAAATAATTTGCTCCAGGTACCAGTGTGAATCAGTGTTAGCTGGGCTTTGGGATGGCAGTCGTGGTCACCCTCTTACTTTCAGTAAAACTCTCTAAGATACTGACGGTGCCCAAACTGAAACTGCTGGCTCATTGTTGTATAGCAGCCCCCCCCCCCCCCTTCTGTTCACAAAAAGCCTTTAAAAATTTTGAATTAAAGCATTATCTCATCTTGAACAGCAAAGACCATTCAAACACAATTAATGTGACCATTAATAGGACACCAAAAGGAAAATCTTAGTATTTACAGCTTTGTAAATCATTCACAATTGGTAATTATACAACAGCTGTGTCGCAGATAGACAGGATCAGATAACACAACCTCAGGTTCAGTTTCATGAAATCAACAGACCAGTCTTATCAGTAGCATCACCATGACATCCAAGCCAGCTTAACAAGGTAAGGCCACATTCATCCTTTGTCTCTGAACTTTGTTCAGCATAGTTTTTCACTGCACAGTGTCCTCGGGATGTGGGCTCACAATGCTGCTCTGTTGGCTTCAAAAATTGGTCTAAACACAAATATGAAAGTTTATTCACCAAAAAAAGGAGTCATATATTGTCACTTGTTGTAATTGCACACCACTCTAGGGATGTATTTTTTTCTGTCCTGTCTTCCATTGATTCAGTGAACACTGTTGACATCCCACACTTAAAGCTGCAGTTGGTAACTTTGGGGTAAACATCAGTAATGTTTTGGGGGTTTTTTGTTCTATTTTGAAAAAACGTTACAATACCCACTGACAGCTATTAGTAAGTGACGTGATCTGAGAGTATGGCGAAATCTCTGTGTTTTCCCATCATGCCTCTGTAGTCCGGATTGATTAAAAATCTTATCACTCCCATTCTGTTTGCCCTATCAGTGATGCTCTTTGTACTCTCTATCTACGCTGCACTTCTTAGCGACAGGTGACATCGGTACGAACTGTTAAGCTGTTTGTGCACTACGCTCAGACTCGCCTCAGTCGACAACAGAGTGTCAGTAAACTCAAGCTGGAGCTGAGACGGACCAGTTTACTCCACTGCGGCCTTCCCCTGCAACCGTCTTGTCTCAGTTCTGACTGGGCTTAAAAGAGAGAGGGCCAGCAAACAAAATAAACCACGAGCTGGAGGCAATGGCTGCAGTGGAGTTGCTTCCCAATGAGTCTCCTGCTACAGCTTACATTAGCTTGTTAGCTCATTAGCCGAAGTTATAAACTGCAACTTTAAATGTAATTTGTATGTTTTTCTGTTGCAGGCCAGCAAATGTCCTGAGGGAACCAAACCAATGCTTGTGTTTGCAGGGGAGGCATTTGATACTGACAATGAACACAAACGTCTCAAGAGTCTGCTCATAGGTATAGACTAATTATATTCAGTGAATTTGTTTCTTTATTATGTTTAGGTAGACATTTTTAAAGATTTTCTCTAACTCTTTTTTTCAGACTTCTTCAGAGGTCCGACAGTGTCAGCAGTGCGTCTGGCAGGTTTGGAACATGTCCTGCACTTCACTGCCCTGGATGGGAAAATCTACATGCGCAGCTACCGGTATAAAATAAGATTTCGTTTTTTTTTTTTAAAAAGATGAAGAAAGAAAAATCCTGATTGTGTATAAATTGGTTAGCGTAACAAAGTTGTGTTTCTAGTGAAAAGTAAATGCATAAAAAAAAATCATGGTGAGTTTTGCCTGTCACCATATGCTGCCTGTCCACTACATGGTAAAGCTCGACTCATCTCTTCTCACTTTTGTTTGTTTTTTTTCTGCTAATTTTCCACCAATGATACAGTAGCGTTCTCTCAACAGGATTTTAGCTGTTCATCACTGCTACTTGGCAACCCCTCATTTTAAAGCAGTTGGAAAACGAGGGAGTTTAACTTTGGTCTTTAAAAGCTGAATCCTTTATTCGCTGCTAAACTAATCACTTCAGTGCTAACTCTTTCTTCTGCTTTGCCCATATTTACAGTCACCCTCTGCATCTCGCTGTCAACCACACGTGAAGGAGCAAATTTGCTCTTAAACAGAAGATAAAAGGGATAATGTTTAGATTGTCTCAGTATCAGCTGAGCTAATTTATCCTGGTCGAGTGAGTGAAATAATGCATTGCTGGTAGCTTTACTGTTTTTCTTTTTTCTTATGTAAAAATGCTGAGTTTGTGCAGGATGTCCCATGTTACACAACCTATCATTGGTCTACACTTGGGGTTTTCAACGTCTAAGACTGTTGGCCTCCCCCCAAAGAGTATAAAAGCAACTGTGCCACCTCTCCCCACGAATGCATAACTGCACGAGTTAACATTCTCCAGTTTATTGAATAAATATCATATATCTGTTTAACATTTTTTAAAAACATTTTAGACATGTTCTGTTAAGATTTTTGAAATATTTTTAACATTCATCTGTTCCTAACATAAAACACATGATGATAGTACAGCTGCTGATGCAGGGATGCACAGTGGAAAGGAGCAAATGTAAATCATGCTTTACCTGTAGCCTCAAGCAGTAGGCCTATGTGCTATGAATCGTCAATACAGAAAATCCACACTCACACAGCTAGGTGGAGATGAAGGGGATCAGCACTTTTATAGCATTTTTGGAGAGGTCATTGTCATACTTCCTCCATTTTCTTGTACCAGATTCTTTCTCCTCTCTCACAGTGACTAATTGATCCATTTCTCTCTGAAAAGTTAGCTAGCTTAGGTGTATATTTACAGGTTGTTGTTTTTCATTTTTTCTTCTCATCCTGCGCCTCCCCTGAAATGCTCTGGCGCCCCCCATTGGAGGCCTGCCTCACACTTTGAAAACCACCACACACACTACACTGTTCTTGCGTCAATAATTCAGCCCGACTCAGTTCACTCGATGGAGGTAATATGAAAAAAGTGCCTCCTTGTACTACCCACAGTGGAAAAAGGAGAGAGAATGAGTCAAGCTGAGCCGTTCCATGTGGTGGATAAGAGCTATTGCATCTTTCGAGAAGACATTAAAGCCACTGTTGAATTTTGGCAAACATCACTTGCCACTTTTGCATTCTCTTTGCAGACATTCTGCACAACAGTTACTGAGGCAATGTGTCACTGCAGGTCTCTGTTGAAAAAGTCTGGGTGCCGGACGCCGCGGATAGAACTGGAGGAGATCGGGCCATCATTTGACTTAGTCCTTAGAAGAACACATCTGGCTTCAGATGACTTGTACAAGTTAGCTCACAGACAGCCAAAGGCTCTGAAGGTAAAAACCACCTAGACAGAATTCCTTCACATTTTTCCTGAGCAGCTTTTCTTTAATGGAAGATGGAAAATACATTGAAGTGGGAGTTTATGTACTGTGAAAATGTTAATTGACTTGGGCAAACTTTTAATTACAGGTAAAACTAATGGCCCATTAAGCCGAACAAGAAATAATTGATGGGTGACAGATGTACACACTGCTTTGCTGATCTTAAATCCTTAGACTGAAATCAAAAGATCAAATCATTAGACTGAAAAATGTAAAGTTTGTCCTGATGGTAGCGCCAGAGAACAGACCATATTGTTGCCTATAGTTTGACAGTTTGAAATCTGTACACATAGTCCTGTTTTAGATCTTACACTCTGCCAGACTTTTACCAGTCTGGGCTGTACTTATTTGTTTTTCAAGCTTATGGCTAACATTAGCATCAAACAGCCAGTCAATACAAACTCATGCTGTGCAGCCCAACCATAAACCATCAGCCATCAACCTCTACAAGATATCTGAAAGTTTACAAAAATCTTTGAACTATAGAAAATTTAAATACATAGTTGTTTAAAATGATTTGTATAAAACCTAGAATATTTCTGTTTGAATTAAATATTTATCCCAAACTGTAGCTTCAGTAAAATGCTGTGGCTTCAAACTGTTAAAAACAAAAACTGATACCCAGAATGATGGACTGAGTGACTGATGAAATGAAACATTGTCATCGGTAGCCCCACACTGCTAACATGGCTAGTGATAAAAGGTGCCAATCCCACACAAGCCAGTGATAAAAACAACAAACAAAGTAAAAATAAAAAGGTTCCTGAGAATTGAATTGTGGGGGGTGAGGGTGGATGTTTGGAGAGGTATCAGTAGAGGGAAAGTGGGGCCTGTGGTACAGTTGGTGGTACAAACTGACTGTGTTTTTGTCAGTGTTTAAAGGAGCTATATACAAAATTGATTCACCACTAGTTGTCACAGTTCTGTATCAGCTTTGCACCAAAACAAACATGCGTGTCAGCCACACCTCCCATTTCCCCTGGCACTCCACCTGCACCACCCCTGTTCTCAGCAGCTCTCTGCTCAGGAGAGGAAAGAGGCTCGCTAGTGGTTAGCGTTCACTCTGCTGTCTACCACCTCTTCTCCTGATTATTTAATGTTATTTCAAGCAAAAAAAACCCATCTGATTGTCTCTTTTTTCAAACCATGGCGAGTTGGAATCTCAGTCTGAACACAATATAACAACATACATGTAATTACTTGACAATTTATGATGTTTGAAGTGCTAATTGTGGGTGCTAGCTCCAGCCAGACCTATAGCCTCCTCCTTGGGCAGCCAGAGGCCAGAGCCCCGCTAGTGGGTAACGTTAGCTCTGCTGTCCCCTTTATCTTCTCGGTTACAATGTGATGTTATTTAAGGCGAAAAATTGTCTATTTATCTCTTTCCACAATGCATGGTGGGGTCAGAATCTAACC
>JAPZDX010000010.1:2362954-2376287 GCA_029783625.1 Naso annulatus | reverse complement strand
CCTTCCAGTCATGGTATTGTTTCTGGTTTAGTATACTGTAAGGAAAGGACCTACTGTGTTCATTGATTGTTTACTCTACATTTGTATTTGAATTCTACTAGTTATAAATGACCAAAATAAACTTACTGAACTACATTTCACTCTCAGTTAGAAAATGAAAAAAAAAAACAGGTAGTACAACTTTAAAGAAACACGGGCCATAATTTAGGTTAAAAGAACATATTTTATTATCTAGTGGCTACACTTAGACACCAGCTGATATTAGCCATTTCCTTACTATTTGATAGTGTTGCATAATATGATGGCAAAGATGTAAATTATTTTTAAAATATCATGGCACATCTTAGGCACAGTTACATAGCCGATCTCCCAAAACAGCAAAATTCCGTAGGTAAGAGACAGTGGACTTAGAACTTTGTGATTAATCTCTTGGAATGTCATATTTGTGTACACATGAGAAAACACTCACACAAATGCACAGAAACATATGAACCAAGCAAAGTGCAGTAGGTACAAAATAAAACAGCTAAATAACAACTTGCCAAGTGATGTCAACTGGTATTCACAAACACAAGGATGGCTGACAGCTGGGTTCTGCAGCGAACAGTGCGAGGTGCAAAATTTTGTGGTCATGTGATTTCAGTGTCTGTAATTTATTTTCTAAGCAGACTCTTAGTGACCTCTGGGGGGTATCCCATGAAGCAGGATTAAGGAAAAGCCTTTGCCTTGTTTATTTCGATAAGTCTGGCCTAATTAAGTGATAGTTCTGTTCCATCAGTGTGGCTTACAGGCCTGTGCCTTGCCACTGGGAAGCTTCTTACCCCGCAGATGCTTCTCAGTTCCAACATCGTTGGAGCACTTTTTTTTATTTGCTGTCAGTTTTATAAAATTGAAAACATTAAAGATCTACACAGTTGATTTTCGCCTCAAAACTTCTCAGAAAGAAAATTTGGGATAAAATATCTTATGAAAACTGTAATTAAAAAAACATCTTAGCACAACATGTGGGAATTTTTGCCATACTGCAAATTGTGCTTTTGGTTGCATTTGGCCAAATTAGTATGTACTGCTAGTAAAGCCTTTGCTCAGTATGCACGACATCGGAAGCTCACGCACAGTGCATTCTGGTACATGTAGGCACTGTCTGCACTGCTTCACCTGTATCAGAACTATGTCAATAGCATGCATTGAAGAATTTATTACTTCAAGTGACTACATTTACCATTAACACTATTTGGACATCTGTGTTAAATATTGCAAATTCTCCTTTTAAAGATATGTCTCGTATTTTTGTAGAGAGCTTAAGCAACCAGCATTATAAGGACTTGCCTGATATAAGTGTTTTAAAAGCTGTATTTATCTAGGAAGAAGCACCTGACTTCTTTTTCTTTTTACAAAAATACTGTCCTATATGTATATTAAGGTGAAATATCCAGGAAGTATAAAGGCATGAAAAAGTAAACAGCGCCCAAACCTATCAGGAAGTTTCATCAAAATTTAAAAACTTCTTTTACAACACAACACACATAACATTGTAACAAGACAATTTAGTTACAAAAGACTGTCATCACAAACAGTGTGAATAAAACAGGCACAATTATTATTGACTGATTATTATTAACTTTAAGAACCTTTTGGGGAGTAAGCTTCTATCACTAAAGCTTGAACAAGCTTTAAATAAAAAGGTCTAGGGATAATCTAAAGCAGACTGCAGCCAATGGCATAAAATATGGCATTGTGAGCATAAAAATTAAAATTGCTGTGCTAAGAGGAAGAATACGTTTTAATAATGTGTAAAGAGAGCCCAATATTGATCCTTGAGGAACACCTTTATCAGTCATCTTGGACTTCTACCAGAAAAACATGATTTGAACTAGCTGTCAGCAAAAAACTTAAACCTTAAACCCTAAACTCATAAAGAAAGCTTATTAAATCAAATGTAATGTTATATCAGTGGTGTCAAAACCAGGGAGACACTGGTCACACATTCACTAAAAAACTCTCTGTTAAGAAAATCGGAATTCTCTGCTGCTGGACAGCTGAAACAGTTTTGAGCTGTTGGTGGATGAGTAGGCAACAAAAGTTTTGGGACAGTAATACCCTTAATGAGCATACATTTTGGGGCTTATTCCAAACAGCAGTCAGCAGGTCTGTTTTTCTGTTAAAATGAAGATAATGATAAATAATATGAGACAACTATATTGCTACGGCTGTCCCCAACTAATATGTTTTCACTTGCTTATCTGGTTGATGGATATTCCCCATAGCAAATTCATTGTCTAATCAGCTGTAAGTATGATAATTTTACATGACTTTAGTGAAGTCGGACAACTTTTCTCACAGCCAGTGCCATGAAAACTGGCATAGGAGCACTCATGCAAATCAGTAGCTGGTTCTTTCCTGGCATTCATGTCAACAGTCACATACTATACCATGATATGTGTTTTGTTGTTTTATCTCCTCACAGGTCTCTGGGCCCCATGTACTTCACCTATGGCATTGTGTTTGCCTGTGGTTGCTCTTTTGCCTACCAGCCCAGCCTGGTCATCTTGGGCCACTACTTCAAGAAGCGCCTTGGCCTGGTGAATGGCATTGTGACGGCCGGAAGCAGCATCTTCACTATCACCCTGCCTTTTGTGCTGTCGGGCCTGCTGGAGAAAGTGGGCCTCCAGAACACCATGCGTGTCCTCTGCATCCTCATGTTTTTGCTAATGCTGGCTGGCTTCACCTACAAGCCCCTTCTGCCAGTCAGTTCCAATAACAGCCACACAGGCAGCCGGATCCCACCCATGGGCCAAATATTCAACATCAATATCTGGAAGTCTTTGGGATATCGCATTTGGGCCTTTGGCATCCCTGCAGCACTCTACGGCTATTTTGTGCCTTATGTTCACCTGGTAAGTTTGCATTTTTTACATACTTAATGGTGTCACACAAATGCAAACCATCTTGTTTGTGTTGCTGGGAATCATCGTCCCACCCTCTGGGCCAAAGATCAGGCTGAAGACCAACAACATTACATAAATGCTAACAGAAGATATCCATGGTGTGATTTCCCAATATCTAAATCCCGTGTGTTGAATGTGTTCACTGGCACAAGGGAGGAGAGAAGGCAAGAGGTCAACCAGGGAGCTTTAACAAAACAGATATAAAACACATACTAGCAATGTTAGTGAAAGGTGAGAGCTAGGAAAGTCTAAACCCCAGCCAGAACTTTCCAGGCATTCGTGATGGAACAGAGTGTTACCATTCAGTGATTTATGACTCTGAAAAGTGTCTGGAGTATTTAGAAACAAAAGTATTGAAGATTGTCTCTGCCCACTTGGAATATTTTGAAACCAACATCGCTTACGTACATGTTGTCAGCTGCCAATCATCCTTTTCCCTGCCTCTCGCTGCTACTTCTCGTCATGTGTTAGCTGGACTCTTCTTTCCCTGTTCATGTTGCGGCATTGCTTTGCATCTTCGCACATTACTGTCACTTTGGAATAGTGCATGTGCTTCCTTGTTGAGGACCATTCACAGAAAATTTGTGACTAATGGTCAAAATCTCAACAGAGTAACTTTAAGTCAATTTAGTGTATTGTCAATATGTTTAAAAAACAAAACCTCTTTGATCCATTTTGGAAATTTCATGGCCTACAACGAAACAGCTATCATGCTCTCTGTCAGTTTACCTGATTATGCAGGCTGAGGAATATTTTCAAGTCTTTTAGAGTCTAATGGATGAAAAACACAACAAACTAATTTCCATTCAGCTCCATGTTGTTGAGGTGGGAGCAGAAAACAAACCAAATACCCCAATCAAATAAAAGCGAAACCATCTAAATGGCTAGAAACCACTAGAGTCGAGGATCTTACAAACAGGTTAAAAGTTTTCATTTTGGAGCTGTGGGCCTACTAACAATTACCTATTGACGTCTTAGTCAACTGTTTGTAAAGCCTGCAGCCTGCAGCAACCTCACGGCAGCATGTGTCCACATGACATACGTCAGCTTTGTGGTCAAGATGAATGGAACCAAATATGACAAGAAGATTCGACTTGCAGCCAAGACTAAAGTTCTGTAAACAGTTGTCACTTTGCCTGAAACTCCCTTCATTTCTGACCACAAGATGGGAAAATATGATATTAGAGAGAACATCTTTTTTAAGGGCTAGAAAGCAGAGCCAGGACGTGTTGGACGGACTCAAGAGGTGACTGTTTATTTGGACACGATGACTCTGTTATTAAAGAGAGGTGAGCTTGTCCCGCGGATCCTAGCCTGTGTTTTCCAAACATTACTCCTGTGTCTGCTACTCAGACTAAGACACTGCAGGGACCCAACTGCAGCCCCAGCACCCGTCCTTCCTGACACACAGAGCCCCCCTCCCAGCACCTCAGACTAGGCCCCGGCCTTGTGACACTGCATGGAAAGAAGAGGAAGAAAAAAACATGGGTTAAACTGTCCTTTGTCTGATGTGTTTGTGTGCATAAATCAGTGTTTCTATGCAAAAATGAAGGTGCATCTTTTTAGAGCCATGCTGAATAGCTCCATGTGTGTTTTTCCTCTTTCCTAATCAAGCTGCTTATATCTGAAGACTGTTACAGAGTAAAGTCTAATGTAGGTGGTTTGACTCACGTAAGCACTTTTCCGTGTATTACTGTTTTGAGATAAGATGTTGATCAGGTATGGCTGTGTTTGATATTTGAGGGCATTAATACAAAGTGTGTAGTGGTATTGTATTGTCAAGGGCAGAGTAGTAAAAGAACTTAAATGTACTCTTTAAAGTTTGATCTTATCAGCCAAGCAATTCATAAATGTCGTCCCTTTGTTGCATCAGAATTGTTGTACTGGCATTGGCAGCATAAGGAAAAGCCCTTTTCTTTAGAAATCTGCCTCGCCTGAACAAATGTGCTTGTTTCAGTGTTTAATGAGGAGCACCTGCAGGGCAGTGTGGGGGCTGAAGGAGGGCTGGATGTTTAATGACCATTAAACGGCCAAGTAGAGAGAGCAGAGAGAATGTGGGTTTGCGCACAGTGGGGCTCTGAAGGGCAAATTCACTCTAAAACACACTATTAAAGAAGCTGTAAAGGGTGTTTTGGTGATTTGCCATTTTGTAATTCATTTGTTGTGGTTCAGTTGTTAACTTGTGACATGATAATACCTACAGCTAAAGAAGTTTTTCACAGAAGCCATTTTCACTACTCTGTCAGAGCAGAAGAGGTGCAGGTGTTACTAATAACATTTTTGATTGTTGGTTTTGGTCATTGGATTCATTGGATTCATTGACAATAAGTAAAAGATTAAAAAAGACCAGTTGTATCTTTAAAGATCAAAATGTTTTTCTTTTGTTTATGTCCCATCACATGTCATAGTTTTACTATACTGACTTGTTTCTGTGTAAAATTTGTTACTAGAGTTGTGTTTTCATGTTTCTCTACTGAAGAAGGAAATGTCTGTGCACTTTCCTAAAATCTTAAATTTAAATGTAACCCAGAGAGGCTAGACTTGAAATGTCACAAACTCAAAAGCCAATCCTAGCCTGAGCGTCACTCTAAGTTTTAAATATGGAGTCTATGGCTAAATCTTTCCAATGTTTCCTCTAGCTAGCCATCTTGAAGTGCACAGCCAGTGCAGTGCAAACTGCAGTGGTGGAAGGAGCGTGAGGTCTGTGATTCATATGCCATGTGTGCATGTGCTCTGCTACGTGTAAGACAAAGTACAACCTGTAAGAGCTAAAGTAAGTTTCATAGTCTTAAGACAGTAGTGTTTAACAGTAGTGTGTTTAATGTTAAGCTATTCATCTGCCTCCTTTATCACCTTGCGCTACTACTGAAAGTGTATACTGTTACCGTCCATTAGTGACACCAAGTTCATGTGTTCCACCATTGTTGTTTCCATTGTTGTGTGTCATGAAACATCACATCTCAGAAGCTCAGGTATTATCGAAATTTCCAAATTTCCTACTTGTAAACAGACCTGCAACGATTAATGAAAAAATTGATTAATCGATTGATAGAAAATTAATAGCCAACTATTTTGATAATTGATTTGTTTCAATAGTTTTTCCAATAAAAAAGTAAAAAGAATTGTTGGTTTAGCCTCTTAAATGTGAGGATTTGCAGCTTGTCTGTGTCATCCATGATAACAAATGAGGAGTCTTCATGCTTTGGGCTGTTGTTTGGTCTAAAGAAGCAATTTGAAGATGCCTCACTGATGTCTCACGGCTCTGGGAAATTGAGCACAGCATTTTTCACACTGTATTGACATTCACTCATGGAATAAATATGTTGAAATAATCAGCAGATTAATAATCAATAATGAAAGTAATTGTAAGTTGCAGCCCTACTTGTAAAAATGACATTGAAGGACCTCATGTTTCCGAGGAGAGCATTAACGAGGCAAAAGATCGAGGACTTTTCAATGAGGAACAAAGACTCGATGTGTCTCCAGCGACTTCTATGGGCTTTTCCTCACTTTTTATGTAGAAAAATAATGGGAAACAAAAGAGAATTCTGTAAGCTGAAATATCAACACCAGTTTTTTAATGTTAATGCCAGATAAATCAAGCATCTATTAGAAAATCTTCCTCTTCTCTCTAGAGTAGTCATTTTGCAGCCTCTGTAGACCATGTTGCATCGCAGCCTTCCTTGCAAGACAAGTTGATGTTTGAATAAGAGATTTTTTAGTCTGAACACTCTCTGGCTCTTACTCTGGCACTGCTATTTATCACTCAGTGTTAAGATAAATTCAGTCAGTCAGGCTGAATGCAGAAAGTTTGATCAAATGCAATATTGGAAATGTAGAAAACAAGTGTGGCAGAAGTGCAAGGGTTGGAGCTATGTAGAAAGAGGTAGAGTAAAATGTAGTTGCAAGTTAAACTGTGTGGAATACATGTGTGTTTTTGCATGTGTTTATTTGAAGGCTTTTGATGTTCCATGCCACAAGGCCACCTGCCCGCCTCTGAACTGCATCACAAGTACATGCGCTTGTGCTGCTGAAACGTGATCAAAGACACACAAACATACCCACAAAAGCAAACAGCCTGACCACCTGCTGCAATCTTTGGTACACATCTATGCAGTTAGAGTTACCCTTTCCACAAAAAGTGTTTGTATAGAACCTTCCAAATTTGGACAATCACTGAGGGGATTGGTGGAAATTTTCCTCATATATAAGTTTGTCAGTATACAGTGATGTGAAGATGACAGATGGAGCAGCAGTGGAGACTGGAGACAAACTGATTGATCAGCTTGTATCTAAATGCCAGGCGGCATGATAAACACCAGCATGACACAGTCTGAAACAGAAGTGAAGCAAGATAACCACTGCTGAACCTAGGAGACCATTTAATCTGTTTAAAGAGAGAGGGGGAGTATTGTTGCCCTCTGTTTCTCTTGCTTTTTATTTGTATAGAGTAAGCATGTGACACTGCACCATCCTGCCTCGTCGCAGGAAGCCTCAAATGCAGAACAGACATAATTGATGCAGAAGTGTGAATGAGTCAGAGAGTTCAATAGGGAATGCCTTCTTGTGTCAGCCTAAAACAAGCAGCAGCGTTTACTGAGTTGGTCACAATGATCCACTCGACCTGATCATTGCATACTGACTGACGCGGTTTTAACGTCAACACAGTGGAGTCCTACAGGAATAACCATCCATCTCCTCCTCAAAAGAATGTGGAAATCTTCCTAGAACAAATATTCCAAGAGCGGTATCAGGAACCTAATACAAATATTTCTTGATTTAAATTTTTTTAATATACATAAAAAAGCACAACAAAAAAAACGACATCCATTAATTATCATTAATTGCATTAATTATCTCCACTAGCTAAACACATCTGAATCTTGGGTATTATCTACCATTCAATGCTTTGCACCTGGTAACTGTGATGATAAGTGGAGAGGGAGGAATAACTTCAACATATGAACCTCTCAAACAGAAGTCCAGCTGGGAGAATGCCAGTCTTTCTAAAAATCACCTCCTCCCTCTGGCTTGACTGGGTGTGTGTATCATCAGTTCCTCTGCTGATGCATGTTATGCTACTTGTCTTGGTTTAGTGTACACACATGACCTGTTTTCAGATCTCTCTTGTTATCTTCAATAAATACTAAAGCTTAACTGAATTAATTTCCCCTGCAGTTGGACTTGTAGTTTCCTCTTCTGCATTTAATATCTTTCCCAAATGATAACGCTGGATTGCAGCCAGTCGACAGCTGTGTTCATCTGTTTCCTTTATTGTCCACAGATGAATCATGTGGAGGAGCGTTTCGGGAAAGACGCCAATAAAGAGGTTCTGCTCATGTGCATTGGCATCACATCATGCGTGGGCCGTCTCATCTTCGGCAGGGTGGCGGACTATGTCAATGGAGTTAATAAAGTCTACCTGCAGGTGGGTGCCTGGTCTCAAAGTTCAAAGATTGACAGGTGATGTGGTTTTCATCTCTGAACTTTTCAGTGTAATCTGCAGTCTTGCACATAGCAGTTACATTAGCGTTTTATCATTGCAGAGCAAACGGTCACACTCAGGCAGACAGCAGCTTGCTCACAACACACATTTGCTTTCCAGCTCAAGTCTCCTTTTTATCTATCTAACAAATCTGAACACACCTCTTGTCCTCACCTTGGCTTGTCGGATGAGCGACTTAACAAACCTTCACAGGGGAAGAATGCAGCACATTATTCAACAAGTAAACTGCTGACATATTTCTTACACACACCCTTAACTCACACCGCTAACGATACACAGTCTGCCCGCAACACGCAGGCTACTTCACACCTTACATCAGCACTTTTGTAGGCCACCAGCTACTGTCAGTCAAACACAGACAGGGACACGCCTCTCAAGTCAGTTGAAACAACAAGGAAGATTTCTGATATTACCCCAAAGACCTTTGTCTTATCTTTTAGTGGTTGAAAGGTATTGACAACGCATTTAAAGAACACACATTGACATTATATTCGACTACAAAAGGCGATGACTAAATGTGATTTCAGTTGGACTTTGCTTCCTCTATTTACACAGAAAAGCTCTGCCCACTGAAAACTCTCGAAAAGAGCATTTAGATGATCATGTGATGAGCATGTGATACCAAAACTCTTCAGTTAAAACTAATCTTAAACACCCAAAGAAAATGTACCCTGATAAGAAAACTGCAAAAATTAAAAATAACATACATAATGATTCAAATAAACAAGTAAAGATTTGAAGGACAGTTTTCATGTGAATGCGCTCCTTTGTGTCATCCTTCTAGGTGACTTCCTTCTTCGTAATTGGCCTTATGTCCATGATGATTCCTCTGTGCAATATTTTTGGTGGGCTGATCGCCGTGTGCCTGCTAATGGGTCTGTTTGACGGCTGCTTCATCTGCATAATGGCCCCTATTGCCTTTGAGCTGGTCGGGGCCAAAGACGTGTCCCAGGCCATCGGCTTCCTGCTGGGCCTTATGTCCGTGCCCATGACTGTGGGACCACCTATCGCAGGTAAAACAAGAGTAGTAGTTGTTTGGAATACGGAACAACAGAAATAACATCTTCGCCAGGCAAAATCCCATCTGCCTCACAGTCACTGCCTGGCAATGTGTGTGTACCTGTTTATGCCACTCAAGAATACTGTTTCATACAACTAGACAAGTTGGAGAATCTGTCATGTTTATTATTCAGATTAGAACATAACAAATTTTGTCTGTCTTTTAAGTGATAAAATGATGTGTTGAAGTCAGGCCTTTCATAATTGTAGTGAATCTCTTTTATAATTTAATTTAAGGCCAAACATCTGTTGTTTTTCATAATTCTAAACCATTTTTAGAGTGGTTGCTCTTTTCACTACAGAAAAAAACTCTTTTAGATTTCTATATAAGTATCTTTTGTTAGTAGAAGATGTCTTTCATTCACTGCGATTTTTTGATAGGTCTGCTGAGTAACATACTGAGGACACGGTGTTAAAATGAAACATGTGTCACAACTTCGATGGCCTTTTGATTTCTGCTCTTGGATCCTGTAAACAGAACATTTGCAGCGTTCCAGTAAAGCTCTTAGTCTGTCCCCTGACGTAGTTAAGAGTCCTCTTTTTATTTGTAGCTCTTTTGCACCACCTAGTGTTTCTTTTGCCACCTTGTATTTGTCTAATGTGTAGGGTGCAAATAAAAAGCTAACAGTTTTGTCCATATTTCAATGAAAATACATGACCTCTTCAACACTACAATGTAAGTGACTAAAGGTCCATGGTTGCATGTGCATCAGCTCATATGAGTGTCACATGCAGGGTGCTTCAACTGTCTGAAAGACAAGGAAGGCATTCTTCTAAGAAAGAGGTACATTCTGTGTGAGCATTTATTAAACTTTCCCCCACCAGAAAGGTCAGAGGTCAGACTCAGCAACAGTTTGAGTTCATTCTTACAAACAAAGTTTGGACTTTCCTCTAGCTGAACAAGTGACTCTGCAGAAATGTTCAGATGCACGAGAGAAACCCTGTTACTGGGAGAAACTGAGTAATGAAGGCAATGAAAGAGACGTTCATTTGAACTGTAACTTGGTTACTGTAAAATCCATGTTGACATGCAGCAGGTCAATAATCAACTGTGCCGTGTGTCACTGTGGAGACACAGTGTTGCCTTATTTAGATTTATTAAGACTGATAATGTCATGTTCAAGTCTAGTCAGACTTTAAAATTTTAGGATTGTGAAGACAGAACTGGGGATTTTTCCTTTCATCCTGTTTCACTGTATTCCTTCCAGTAGTCTTGCATAAGTGCATGTTTAAAAAGAGGATGTTAGAATCCTTGTTTGGGAATTCAGGTTTCTCAAAATCTTCATCCTGATTGTGGAAGATGGGTTTCTGAATAACATGATTTTTCAAAAAAATCAGGTTGTTGTCAGCCTTTGCAGTTTCTACATTTTATTAATGTATACTTAAAAAAGATGTAAACAAAGACATGAACATTAGATTGAAGACCCTGTCCTGCCAGCCCCCTTTGAGCCCACATGTTTACTATCAGCAACAGGATCCATTGAACGGTTCCAGCCCCCAGACAACATAATCAGCATGATCAAACTCCAGTAAGGTAAAAATAGACAGAAAAGTATTCCTTTAGATAGTTCTGGTTATTGATGACCCTCAGGGCTCATTCAGCGTTTTGGGTCAAACTTCAGGCCTAACCCCACCTGTTGACCTGTGACCTCAGTGTGTAATACAGCAGCAGTATCTCCTGTGTAGATGTTGCACAGGATGTTTTTATACCTGTAGTTCAGTTCATGTGGTCCTAATCAGCTGATTAGTTATGACGCATTTGAATTTTCCAATTTTCCATTTGGTTTCACACAGGGAAAATTTCAAGGAAACCAAAATATATCAAAAAAATCCATGTTGGAGCTGTCGTTCCACTCATTGGTCAGAAATCACGCCGGTCAAATCCTCTCTCCTTACGCTGTTTGCTAAACATTTTGAACACTTTGTGATTTGTATGTGTTTTTTCTAACTATTGGGCCACGTGTTTATCTGCCCAAATCACTACGGCAACGTGTTTTGTCGCCACTCCAAGTCAGCCCTCGATTCATGTTTGCGTCACAGTTAACTGCTAGCTGTTTGTTAACAAAGTCGTCACCACCCATGGTGCACAGCACAGCTGGCTACAGGAGCTGGTTTAGTCCAAAAATGGGCAGTTCTTCTGCGGTTGGGGCAGATCAACGTCGGATCATGTCAATACCACAAAAGGAACCGTACATGAGTTCGTTTGTAATTGCATTTGGTATGCACCTGCGTTCGATGTCTCTGTTCACACCTGCCCAAACAAACCGTGCCAAGGCGGGAAACAAACTAGAGTTTGATTTAACCAAACTAAACAAGGCAGGTGTGAAAACACCTTAAAAGGAGAGTTTATGTGTGTCTGCCCTTTTCTGAGTCCAGTTGAAATTGTAATACCATCTCTCTCTCTCCCTGTCTTTGGTTACAGGGTTCCTGAGGGACAGACTGGGTAGCTACAACGTAGCCTTCTACCTGGCAGGCATCCCCCCAATCATCGGAGGTGCCGTGCTCTGTCTGATACCCTGGGTGGAGGCCAGGCGCAAGAGAAGAGAGAAGGAGGAGGCACTGAGCAGAAATCAGGATGTCAACCAGAAGATGATAGAAAACGAGATGGCTCCGGGAGACGCACTGTGCAAAAGTGGAGAGTCTGTCCTCTAAGAGTCCCACTAAACAGACTGATAGAGACACACAGACTCAGACTGAGACTGCTGCGTACTGAGATACCGTAAATGTGTTTTTAGCCAAGATTGTAATGTCTGCCCTTTGTGCGAGAATGTTAGAAAATGCCAAAACAATGAAACATATTGGATAGAGTCAAAGGCTGAAGTACAGTTTAACTTGAATGTGATTCTGAAGAACTATGCATTAGATTATTTCTTTCATGCTGAACTAATCCTACAGTGGGCAAACTTGAAGCTTTAAGTGAAAATGAAGAAAAGTGCACATTTTGTGGTTGTCACAAGGGAAAAATGGCATGCTGTACTTGCTTTAAATGCAGCATATGAGAGCTGCTGATTCACTTTTTGGCCAGTGCCAACACTTTCAGGTGTCATTCTTAAGGGAAAGCTGAATTAACACCATTCTTTACATCACTTTTCAACACAACCACAAGTTTTTAGACATAGATATATATCATAAAACACAAACCAGGCAAGGTTGGGAATTTAACTTGATTTAGCCTCCATCAGTATTTGATTTGTGTCAGTGCAAAGCAGACTGCTCCGCTAAAGAATTCACTTAAACCTGTTTCCTCCACTTTACCCCTAGACAGGATTTTACTGTTCACATCGTCTTAAAGCATGCCAAAATTGTAAATAATGGAAGTCATCTGCTCATTGTATTTTAAAGGGACATCTTTTTCTTCCACTGGTGCTTTGAGAGATTTGGGGCTGAAGGAGGTCATCAGTGTTAATAATAATGAAGCTGTGCAATCACTTGAGCTATAAAGGTGGTCAAACACTTCAAGAGAAGCAACTTTAAGCACAATGATTTTACATCTCAAGACAAGCCACACTTACCCCCAGGCTGGAGCCAGGAAGTCTCATCTAATACATAACAGACCGCACCCAAGGTCGGACTGCCTGAGAAACCTTGACGGGGTTTATGTACCAGGTTTTATAGTCACTAACACACACACACACACACACATATACATATATATGTGTGTGTGCGTGTAAAATTAAAATAGCTTGACACTGAAGTAAATATTCTTATGGCTTTCTTGCCAATAGTTAGGTGAGGAAATCGATCCATTTCACATATTTGTCAATTTAGCTTAGCTTTGCACCCAGGCTGGAAACAGGGAAAACAGTTAGCTCTGTCAGAG
>JAPZDX010000010.1:2298990-2310358 GCA_029783625.1 Naso annulatus | reverse complement strand
CTGGAAAGAAGGTTGCGGTCTCAAAAGTCTGCGCCGAGAGGGCAGCACAAAACATTGTTACAGAGTGAACACAAAAACAAATACATCCACTGTTGCACACTAAGAAACTCTTTGTGCTCCAAAGACTCAAAAGAACCTTGAGACCGTAAAGTGCCCGCTGCTGACACCCAATATCTGCCCATTCTTGTTCTGTCCTCATATTTTGATCCAGTCTTTACCTTCAATGCTCCGGCTCTGTAGAAGCTTCCTGAATAATTTCTGGAGACAGGGAGCAATGAAAGAACAGAATGGCTAAAACTGACCAAAGAGAGACAGTGTAGCTAAGTAAACTAGAGAAAAAATGCAGAGAGGTCGGGGAAAGCAGTAACAAAGAGAGAGAAAAGAGAGCAAAGATCACAAGACAAAGCATGTGCAAGTAGCGAGAGGGCAACATTAGAGATGAAACAGAGCAAGCTTTCAAAAGACAACAGAGGCATCCCGAGGCTGAGGTGAGATCAGGACTAATTTGATGACACAAGGCCTGGGCCCGCTCCCATCCCTGCTGAGCCAGGGGGAACAATGCAGTGAGCCCAAGAAAACCTGGCTATGCTCACTGTCCTGTGTCCTGTGTGACAGCACAGAGGTGGACCTGGAGACATCTGTCAACCAAAGAACTGCCCCCAAATGAGACGTGGTAGAGGATGGGAGCAAATGTCAGATCTTTGTTCTTGTTTGTTTTTTGTGGTTGCCCATGTTTGTTTGTGGTGTTTAAGTACAATGCCGACATTGTAATTTAACTCCTCAGTGGAATAAAATAAAAATGACTGACCACAAGGTAAACCCTTAAAATACTTTAAAAGACAAACATAAACCAAAGAAAGCCATGTATCCAAAAACATCTGGAATCCAGGAAGAGTAAACACCTGGCAGACAGGAAAGGAGCAACACGAGGGATGAGTTGTAACCTCTTACCTGGTTTCCGGGCCCTGCGGAACTTGACAGCCCCCAAGTTAAGCAGGTTCATGCCGTACAGATTGTAGTCAATAAAGAGCTGAAGCAGGTAGGGGATGTGACCCTCGTGGGGCTGGAAAATCTTGTTCATCACTGCTCCGCTTTGTAACAGCTCACACACCCTACAGCACACACAGGTGACAGCAAAGATATCCAACACTTAGGGTAAAAAAAAACACATCTTTCTGATTAGAGATACACATATTTTAAATATCACATACATATTGCAGCAATTTTCCTTCAGCAATACAATAACAGCTGATTTGCCTCCCCCCCCCCACACACACACACACACCCCTGAAATCAAGACGTTTTAGCTGTGAGTCTGTGGCTGGCAAGGTCACCTTCATACAAGTGTCCTCTGATGTGCATGA
Source organism: Naso annulatus (assembly GCA_029783625.1). Taxonomy (NCBI): domain Eukaryota; kingdom Metazoa; phylum Chordata; class Actinopteri; order Acanthuriformes; family Acanthuridae; genus Naso; species Naso annulatus. The sequence continues at coordinate 2,308,994 of JAPZDX010000010.1, read as the reverse complement.
TGACACCCTGGAGACAAAATCTGATTTTTTTTTGCAGTCAACAGCTAATAATAAACTAACAGCTACTATTAGCATGCTACCTGTACTTCAGTGAGAAAATGATGTATGGATCAATCGTTAAACAAAAGGCTTGTCATGGTCTACTCGAATACTTGAATTTAAAAGTATATCAGACACGCAGACACTGTTGGTCATACTTTCACTGTGATGGTGCAACAGCACAGTCGAGGTAAACAGCAAAGACACAGAGTTTACATTCTTACATTATAAATAATGAACACCTGCACTGTGTATTCAGGAACTGTCGTGTGTTCTGGCATAAGCTGACTGGCAAAAATGTCAAAAGGTCTTTGGAACTAGAAAACTCTTTGGTGTCACATAGTGCATTAAACAACTTACTTTGACATGTACAACCAGTGAAGGGCACCTTTGAAATGTATCAGGCCAATCCACAGAAAATCAACTGTTTTCTAGAAGCATCCTCAACCACAGAAATCCTCTCATTGACACACCTGCTTTGCAGACAGCGATGCATGGACAGTGGTTCACTGTGTGAATGTTTAAACTCTGTCCTGGAGTCATGCCTCCCCTTTAAAGATCAGAGCATCGCGCTGACTGATGGACTGACTGATCGGACATCAGGGGTAGAGGAGGGATTCAGGACAGAAAGATCATTCAAACTCTCTCCTCTCTTTCCTATTTCTCGTCTACCACACTCTCTCTTTTATCCTCTGCTTCTTTCTTACCTCTCTCTTTTGCTTTCCTCTCCCCCGCTGCCCGACTCTCTTTTCATTGCAGCTTCTTTACCGAGGTCCCTTGTTCTTTCTCTTCCTCAGGCTGTATTTTAGTCTGCCTTTTCTCTTTCTTCATTACTCTCTCGCTGATCTCATCATGTATGTGGTCCTCTCCTCAAGTCACTCTTTCCCTTCATGTAATTCGTGTACTCTCTGCTAAGTCCCCACTCAGCAGCACAACTCCACTCACACTGTCACAGCTAAACAATGATCGCTTCAGCAAAAAATTTGCAATCTTCCAGTGTGCTTTCATGCACACATGCAGACAAACACACACATTCAGCCGATCAATTTGTACAACTGAGTACACAGCAATCGATTTCAGTTTAGTGAGCTGGTAGAGTCATGTGCACACACTCTGGCATTCAGTAACATCAAACAACTGGAGCTTGGTACGATCCTGTTTCACATTGAACTGGATTGATCCACAGTAACCTTACCTTTTGACCATCTGAGGATTATACAGATAGATCTTCATAAAGTGCTTCTCTTTGGCCTGGTAGCCATAGAAAGGCCTGCAAGACAGATGAAACACAATGACAATCTGCATCTAAACCTGCACACTTCTTTATAAGGATTTCCTTCATTTTTTATGAATTGTAAAGGGTACAGCGGGCTTGTTTGAAATTTCTGTCTAGGGCTGGACAATAAATCGATTTTATCGATTGATTCAAATTTGTTGTTTAGGTATATTTTATAAAATGACAATTAGGGCTGTCAGCATTAACGTGTTAATAAGAATCCATCAAAGGCCATGATTGATAGATGTCTTTTTTTTTTTAAATCGCGTGCAACTGTTTTTGTCCCTTGGCGCACCCTTACTCAAGCCTCCTACGGGCAGTCATGGAGAAGAACGACAACAATACCCTTCTGAATGAGAGAGAATGAAGAGAAAGTAAACCGCAGGGCGCATGAGTAAATCTGCGTGGATGTGACTGCAAGTAGGTCAACAAAACTAAATGTCAGTTAAAAAAATTTAAATTAAATAAAGTGCTAATCTGACTGTTAACAATAAAACAACATGGTAAATAAACAAGTCACAACAAGCACACAGGACCATTTAGAGTTGCTGAAAAGCTTCTCTGATGACTTTAGGCGGAGGCAGCCCCCATTTAAGGTCACTTTTCATATCGAACAGGTCGAGACTGTGTTCTTTTAATAAATGTTACTGATCTATTTTATGCAGAGGCATTTCATTCCACTCACTACATCGTCGCGCATTTGCATTTCTCCTCTGCTCTGTTTTGCGAAGGGTGGAGATCAGCCACGATGCGCACACACACACACACACACACACACCACACACACACACACACACACACACACACAGCTAGGGATGAAACAGCTCCTGAAAAAAACCCCCGTCCTGTTGGGTTTGCTTGTCACGTTTCTGGGATTGTGTGTTTTGTTCTGTTCACAACATGCGCAGCATAAGCCTCGTGCCAGTAATCCAGGAACAAAAAATTCTGAGATTTTATTTTCAGGCCATATTGCCGAGCTCAATTTCTATTTAGACCAAATTTCAAGCTCATCAGCTCGGTTGTGTTTGTATAACCTGAAATAATGAGTCACTTACATGCCAGACACCAGCACCACCTTGAAGACATGCTGGGCGCTGGAGGCGGGGTTTCCCATGGCAACGTTGAGGGCTCTGTCGATGCTGAAGGCCACCAGCCGCAGGTAGCCCTCTGGCTGTTGGCCGTAGCCATCATATGGCACATAGATGTAGGGGAACACGCCATGGAGGTGGAGACACGTTTTCTGACCTGCAGTTAAACAATGACACAAATACGGAGTATTAGGCTCACAGTTTTATCTCATATGTCCATGTCCCACTTTGCTTAACACTTTATGAAGGTCAAAACATGAACAGAAAGTTAAGTCTGTTTGAGGAATGACAGTGACCACACGTCCAACGCCAATTTTCTGTATTTGACCACATCTCATTTTGGTCAGTACCAAAAAAGTGTTAATGTCAAAATAACAGCACTAGTGGCCATAATACTATCCTCTCTCTGTACTCTATCTATAATCCTTAAATAAAGATAACTGTTATTATCATCATGTTCAAAATCTGTACTCAGGAAAACCAAAAGCCCACTGAAACAACAGGGTGCCAACTTCAAAAAAAGAGAAGAGTGAAAACAAACCTAAGTGATCTTCTCAAACATTTAGTTTAGGTGCGTATTAGGCTACATACCAACACACATTAATTTAATATCATTTTTTAGAAGATGTCGCAAAATCGATTTCCCTCTCAGTATGGCCAGAATTACAGGACCAAATGAATCAACCTACTGTACTAACTTTGCCAGCCTGCAGGGACACGGCCCCACTGCAGCCTTACCTGTGACTTCTACAAAGACAATTAAATTCACTGACAGAGAGCGATTAAGATGGACGGAGTGTGCCGAGGTTCCAGTGTCCCTCCGAAACATTTTCTGACCAATCACAGCAAGACAACACAGATGAATGAGTGCGACAACAAGTCTGTGATGCCATCATTCAGGACAGACATGCACACCATGTTAAAGCAGGCCCTTGGAAAAATAACTGAACAGAAAAAGAGAGGAAGAGCATCAGTGGAAAGGATTGAGGTATTGTATTAGGTGAAGCAAGGTCACCCACGGCGAGGGAGGGAGATACAGTATTTTTAAACAGGGGACAGAGTGACATCATCACTTCCAGACTGCTTGGAGTCATCTGAGGTGAACTGTGCCGCAGACACCACCATACAATTCATTGCTTTTTGGGGATTATCAGCCTGCCTTTCATCTGCTCACTGCAGCAGCAGCCAGCTCTGTGTTTAAACAGGTTACATAAGGAGAAATAACAGCAGTGTAAAAATGAAGTCAACAAAAGGCTGAAGGTGCCGAGGCTTAAAGACATCTGAGCGTCTGACTCTCTCTACTTACTGACAGACAAGTTGGACAGGAGGAGGCAGTGTAAGGCAGGGACCTGACTCTTGGCCAGACGTGTCTGCACATGCCCAGAGACATGCCTACCTTCCCAATCCTCAGAGCTGATAACAGGGCTTCAGGAGAGGGGGAGGAAGGGGAAGGAGGGCTCTGGCACTGTTCCTACAAACACATGCGCGCACACACACACAGACACAGACACACACCCTGCCAATTCCCCATCCTCAGCGTATGACAGATGCTGCTTGTGATGCAATGCTACAGTCCCCTGGGCACGGTTGTTAGGATTGCTAGACCTGAGTGGGGCTTCCAAAGGAGGTAAAATCTTCACAGCAGCTCTCTGCACAGTGATACATATGACTGCCTCTGAAAGGAAGGGAGGGTGATGCAAGATGAGATGCGGTGCTGAAAGACCATGAGCTTCTCAGAGCAGGCTTGGTGTTAGATGGAATCAGACATACACTGTCCTGGAGCACTGCAAAGCTGTAGGAGCAGAATATGCTGGAGCTCACAGACTCGGCTCCCTGTGGAGGATCCAGACAGGCTTGTTTCAGAGGAACACACCAGCATGATAAGATCAATCAGGAAATCTACATTTGTCTTTCTTTTCTTACAAATAAACACTGAAAACACGAGTGTAGTGTAAACCAGAAACTCAAGAAGTTATATCACACAGGTATCAAGCAGAAATACAGACACTTTCCAAATATTCGGCAAAAGATTTTCTGTTTTTCTACATCAAGGTAAATTGAATCTCTTTAGGATTTGAACTATTAAGAGCCGTCCACACCAAGAACAAAAACCAAAACAGCAACAGTAACAATAACAGTATGAGCATCCACACAGAAAATTGACAACCATCTGCAAACGGTGGCACAAAACATGCTTCACGCCCCAGCTGTGTCAGCTAGTAATAACGATGGTTACCCGTCATTAAAAGTTGATGATTTGAATCATCAGTCAAGAAGACCCTGAGTCAACAAGCTTTTCTCAGATGAACCATTCCAGTTTTGTTTTTAGCTGAGCAGCTGAACACAGATCAAAGAAGGAGCAGCTGCAAGGCTGGCTGCAAACAAATCCATTCTAAAATGACCACCGACCAACTTGTGTGTGACCTATGTTTTACATTAGCCTGCATCATTCAGGGGTCACACAGGGCACGTGCCAATGCCAGGAGAGTTATCAAAAGAACCCAAGTTGACTAAAACCACAGACTAATTGTGATGGAAGTAGAGAAGGGTGAGAGGAACAAGAGAGCAGCTTGATACTGAACAGCATGAGGCAGCTGATAACCTCCGCTCCGGTGATAAACGTTAGAAATCCAGCCTAACTACTCTTGAAAAACACACGGTTACACCCTTCACTGTTTCCGTCAGACTGCAAAACAGACAAAAGGTTTGAGAGGAGTAAAATTAGGGCTTAGGTTTGCTGTTCAATCGAATTTTAAAAAAATCTGATACAAATAAAATATACAACGCATCTATGTTTGCAGTGAATAAAAAAAACATAATGGGACAAGAAACTGTTTTGGCCATGGCAATGAAAGAGCCCATGACTGAACAGTTACATGAAAAAACAGATTCTGGTGTTGCAGCCAGTAAGATGCTGAGAGACAGCAGGATCAGCAGCTCTCTGTCTGGCCTGGCGTGTATGTTTGTGTGTATCAGCTGTGCAAGCCCAAGGTGTGTGTAGCTCCACTGTGAGACACACAAAGGCTGGCAGCCATTCAGAAGGTGAGGAGAGCCGTGAGGACGGCACGTGTCTGTCCGTCCTCAGCCTGCCGCGTCAACATGAAGTCTCTCTCCCTCTCTCTCTCTTACACACACCCACACCCACAGAGTAACGCACACTATGGCCTGCCTATGCCGGCTTTGGCTGCAGTTGCTAGGCAACCCAAAAGCAAAAGCCCTTGACAGGCAGAGGGAGAGATAAACAAGTGACTCTTTCCACCTAGCTGGTCAGGCCACAGAAAGAGAGGGAGAGAGAAAGTGTGTGTCTTAGAAAGCAAGAGTGTCAACGAAAGAGAAAAATGAAGAGACAGTCTGCGTGCGTGTGTGTGTGTGTGTGTGCACATGAAAAAGAAAACAGGAAGGATTTAAAAAAACAATAATGCAATACAGAAGGGACAAGAGCAATGGATAGGGTGGACATTTTTGAGTGTGAGAGAAGAATATGTTGGAGGAGAGAAGGTAGGGGGGAAAGTAAATGTGCTGTGTGGACTCGGCAAGATTTCACATTCCAGATAGAGGGGACATCTGCAGCTTCAGTTGGATCGTTCATCAATGTGATGTAGTCAAAATTAGATACAGTTAGATAAAAAATCAGTTAGATCAAAAATCGAGATCCGCGCACACAGAACACTGCTTGTGTATGTGCAAATAAAACGGCACATTGACATCCGAGTACATAGAACCATATTTGCAAGAAGAATATCTCTCCTGACGAGAGCAACGTTGCAACCCGAGAGGAGAAAACCATTTTTTGAGCATGCACAAAATCTGAACAACTATGTCAATGCTCTCCTCCTTTTGAGTTTCACCTGCTTGCTCACGAGTGTCTTTTCTTTTTGACTGTGCGTGGGCGGACCCAGTCCCGTAATGTCCCTGAATAAGTGGTTATCTTACTGTCTTTTTTGATTGGCTTTGTCTTTGCATCTGGGCAAGGACGGAAGGAGCTGCCTGACAGCACATGTGCAATAGTGTCTGCCATCTATAGCAACACGACAGGAATCAAACTGAATTTAAAAATAAGATAAAATGTCACACTATGACAGGCAGCCACACTCTGCTGTCTGTTGGTTTTCGTTCTTATGGATCTATTTTTCAAGTGTTACATTAATTTTTACAGAGAAACATATAGGCTAATGCAACTAATCAGACTGAAAAACGATTATTTGACAACTCATACCTAAGTTAATCTGTAAATGACACCTAAACACCTAAGTAATCTGGTCATGACAAGAGAATACACTGAGGCAAAGTTTCCTCAAGAAAAGAGGAGAGAGTCCGCACTGGCCATCATCATGAGTCATGCTGGTAACTTTTTCCTGGGCAGGCAAATGTGTTTACTCTGTCAGCCACTCTGTCTGGTAACCAGCTGTAGTTTTTCCATTTCTAATCTAGTCAAACAGTCTTGCTTGTAAAAGAAAGAAGTCATATTTCCTGACAACGTTAAAATCAGCTGGTTATGGTGCTGAACGACAAAAAAGTTGCTCCCTATTCAGGGACGGGTAGGATATACAAATCAACTGAGCCAATCTGCACAACTTGTTGTTTTTGTTCAAGCAGCAACTCACCATCCCTGTTACAATCATTACTTCTGTGAGCTAAAAATACATGAATGCCTGTAGGAAAAGAGAAGCAGAAAGAGGAGACCTGTGTTTGTTTAAGGCACGTTTGCTGAGTACGTATGGTTTTACAGGAACACTGCAGCAAACACACACACTCAACATACTATATATACTATATTCAACACACTTCACAAATTCGCACCTGAAAGCTGTCAGCATAAAGTCTTATCTGAGGTCCAGAAGCACTAATCACGTTCAAAAGTGCCATTTTGTGATGCCAATTATCCTCATGCTCAGACTGTACACCTAACTGTACTCAAAAGAGTGAAATCAATTACAGTGAGTTCTACATGTGAGCAGAGGTTTGGGGGCAGTCAGACTCCCTCTGTAATCAGACAGAGAGCTGCCACAGGGAGGACTGGAACATGTTAATAAAACCAGTGTTGGTATTAATTAAAGAGGCACAGGGAGAGCTGTGTGGAATCCAGGTCTGGGCACCATCACTGCTTGGAGAGGGAAGGTCCGAATGGCAGAATATGTTCGCTACTCGCATCCCAGATGATGGTGGTAGAAATGAGTGAAACTTGCTCCAGTCTGGTTCCTTTAGCTAAGCGCCAAAATGTTAATATTTGTTTATTTGTTTATTTGCTTGGATCCCCATTAGCTAGGCCCTAAAGCAGAGCTAGTCTTCCTGGGTCCGTACTTAAAACACATACATTTAAAACACACACATATAGACAGAGAAAAACATACAGTAGATATCCTTATCCACAAAATCAGCATGTGTAAAAACACAAATTAAATATTAAAATGATCACAGATAACAAAATAAAACACTTACTTAGAATAGCAACATTAAACACACAAAAAAAATACTTTGCATCAATTAAAAACAAAGCAAACAAAAAGAGAAACAAAACAAACAAACCACAATCCCATAATACATGACATTCTACTAATATAATTTTCCAAGATGTTTCCTTATTTGCTTTTTAAACATTGATTTCTTTGATAATTTAGTGAGGAATGCCATGCTTGCAGTGTTCTACATACTAATGTATGCTCAAGGAAATTTGTGTTGGCCTTGGGAGGGGAAAACCTGCCTTCCGTTGCCTGCCTGGTGTCATATGTATATGACTCTAAATTGTGTTTTAATTGACTGTATTGATATAATGGAGTTTTGAAATGTAAAACCTTCCTTGTTGAAAGTAGAAATGCAGCAGTCATCCTGTCCTCAACTTTCAACCAGTGAAGACGGAGGTGCATGCTTTTTGTACTGGTGTCGTACGGACACTGGACAGTTTACTCAGATCTTTTTTTGTAGCATTTGCCCAGATTACCTGACAGTAATCAAGCTGTGAGAGAATAAAGGGAGTTTGAGGTGTGCATAATGAGAAATTCAAGGTACATACAGTTAGTTGAAGGAAGTGAAAGAATGAATGGCCACTAATCTGATATACACACATAAACATAGACTACACACAGATGCACACACACACGCACACATAAACACAAACACACACACACACACACAAGCAGAGCCAGTATTTAACTCAGTCTGACCATCATCCTGCTGACCTATTACGTCACATACCGAACTAAATATTTCAAAATAAAAGCCTTTGGTTGACAGCAATGTCCATGGGAGGACACAAACAAAGACTTGACAGCAGTGAGTGCGGTGAAAAGGCCACGACTAATGAGCTTTGGCCCGAAACATATCAGTCTCCCCTAGTACATCTAAAAAAAATGCGCTTCTACGCTCCATATTCTCCTTCTCTCTCATACACTGGTACTGGTGCTGAAAACACATGCCTACACAGAAAAACACAAACCCTCGCCACCCACACAAAATCCTTGAGCCTGTGTATGAAACAGGAAGTGCCTGTGTGTTTTTTTGAAAATATATAAATGGTCCATCCCAAGCAGAAATAACTACTTTGCATGATAAAGCTAGCCAATCAATACCTCCTCTGCCAGGCAGCAGCACTGGCACCACCACGTTTGCTGCCACCGTTCTAATGAGTTAATTGCAGAGGGTGTGTGTGGTTACGTCCTCCAGTGACTGGGGTCATTTTCAAATGAGTCTGAGTAAATGTGACTGTAGAGCAGCTTGTGTGTTAAGATGCACTACAGAGTAAGCTTTACTGTATGCATGTTCAGTGAGCAAAGGTAGAAAAAAGTAGAAGTCAGGAATGGGGATTCACATCCACACACAATGGGCTCTATTCTCGTCCCAGCACGGGTCTAGTCTACGCGCAAATCCCGGCATAACTGCAATTTCGTGCAGGTGCAGCTGTGCTGCGTGCACTTGCAAATTTGGTAAACTGGCTTATGCCAAGATGTGTGTGACAGCGCAGCAGAGAGAGTGTCGATAAAGTGTCATTTAGTTGCACTGTGATTACGCCACCTCAGACCACGTCTAAGCTCAGCGCAGCCGCACGCAGCCGGTCTAAGAACGATTTTGGTGGATCTGGGCAGGTGCACACATGACAGACCTGTCCAAACCCCCACAGACAGGTTTGGTGGATGTCCTCTGTGTTTCATTAGGCTACATAAATAATCAACACATTAATATTGAATGACGTGACCTATTTCAGTTCGTCATGTAAAATAATAAGTTGACTCTTTTCTGTTGAAGTGGATGTGAATCAGGCAGGTGATGGTGCAGCAGCCACTTTCCGTCAACTGAATGCAGCCACCACAGAAGTAAAGCAGGAGCTGACATACAAGTACCTGTATTTAATAGACAAGAGTCAGTATTTTTTATGATGAAAAATGCTGCATTCAGTCAGTTATTTGGGTCATTTTTTCCACGTTCAAATGAACTTTTCACCCGTTTTCTATACCATCGTTTCTCTGGTGTCTGTCAATCAATCAACTTGGGAGAGCAATAAACTCTGAGAGCGCAGTGAAAATGTTGGTTTTTAAGGGAAAACATCAACAATATGGTTTGAAGCAGAAATTTATGTTTGATAAAAATATCTTGTGAATTTTGGAAAT
>JAPZDX010000010.1:2249200-2262526 GCA_029783625.1 Naso annulatus | reverse complement strand
ATGGCAATGGCGAGAGGAGAGCTCATCTGTCACACACACTGACAGTGGTGATAAATATCGAGAGAGAGAGAGAGAAGGAAGTCGTAGAAAGAGAGGAGGAAGAGGAAGAAAAGAAGAGGCAAGCAGGAGAGATGGGAAAGGAGAGGGGAGGAGGAGAAGAGATGAAAGAAAGGTTAGAAAAGAGGAGGGACTGATGAAGAGAGAGGACATCTCCAACCTTCTTCCACTCGGCTCAGATTTTGCTGAGATTCAATCTGGCAATGAAGGTCGTCTTTCGAATTGCAGAGACAAAGTTTTGGCCGGACCAATCAGCAACAAGCGGAGTGGTTTCGTTAGAAGTCAAATGCTTGTTGACTGTAGTTAAATGGATGGCAGTGTCCTATGAGTTTGGTTTACCAGGCGACCGAAAACTGGCGTCCAGACCCATCTCACCGCCACACCGTCGCACAGAGCCCCCCATCCCCTCAGGGAGGCATCAATGGACACTCACCTTTCGAAAAGACACCCTCCCTATGGTGGCTCCCTGACTCAGCAGACCGGGATCCCTCCAAAGTAGGAGAGCCAACATGCAAGACGGGGTTATCGTCAGCTTTCTTCAGAGGTGACATGGTGCACACAGCCGGTGAGACCGAGTCCAGGGTTGAAAAGCGCGCATCTTTAGCAGCCCAGGTGGCACTACAGCAATCTTGGATGCCATCATGCCCAACAGCTGTAAAACCATCCGAAAAGGCAGTCTGCATCCCAACTGAAATCGAGCGAGGCAGCGGTGAAACATGGCCACTCTGTGCTCTGAAAGACATGCTCGGCCTGAAACGGAGCATATTTCAAGTCCGTGAAAGGAGAACTGCTGACTCGGAGTTAGTGCGCTTTTCTGTAAATTCACTGAAAAGCCTAGTGCTTGAATGTGTGACAGAGCTAGTGACAGCTGTGTTTCTGCTTGCTCTTTGGTGTTAACCAGGGGGGCCCAATCGTCCAGATGGGCTAAGATGCTAACACCTTTCTCTCAGAGAGGAGCTAGTGCCGCCTCGACACATTTTGTAAAGGTGTGTGGGGCAAGCGATAGACCGAATGGCAGTACGAGGTATTCATATGCCGTACCCTTGAAAGCAAACCTGAGAAGCTGTCTGTGATCCAGGTGAATCGCAACATGAAAGTAAACGCCTGTTAGATCGATTGTTGCAAATCAATCTCCTGGACTGATGGCTGTCAGTTGCTGTCTGAGTGTTAGCATTTGAACTTGTAAGTCCGTGGGTATTTGTTTAACACCCGCAAGTCAAGAATTGGACAGAGTCCACCCCCTTTCTTTGGGACAACGAAATAATGGCTGTACCAACCTTTGTTCGCTTCCAAAGCTGGAACCACTCGAATTGCTTTCTTGCTTAGCAGAGTGTGTATTTCTTCCCTTAGAGTGTGTATTTCTTCCCTTAGTATGTCTGTGGCTATGCTCCTGACAACTGTGTTTACTACAGAGAGGGACCGTGGTGTTCGGATGAGAAACTGTAGCCGGTAACCCCTGGCAACAGTTCTCTCCACCCATGGGCAGACTGTGCATGTGTGCCACTGGGGAAGTTGCTCTGCCAGCCGACTGACCTGCAGCACCGTGGGGGGCAGACTGTTGCCCTCTGCCGTGCAGGAGAGGAATGAAATTATCTGTCTGCAGTGGTTCATCTGGCTTGTATTATTTTGCATACAAAATGCAGCCTTTATTGGTTTCAACAATTGAATGTTTACAACATCGTGAGCAAGGGACACCTTTATTGGGGCACTGACAAAGTGACAAGCACCTGAAACACTTGCAACCTGAGGAAATGAAAGTGCACTTGTGTGTCTTGTCTCCCTTCTGCTGAGGCCCCCGTACTCCCAAAGTTAGGAGTTATGTGGCTACCTCCTCTAGGATACTGAATTGTTGCAGAGGCCTGGCGGCAGACCCTTACTCTGAGCTGACGGGCATGGGGTTTGATTGGGCGGTTGCGATTTTTAGGCTGTGGGCCCAAACTTGCAGGCGGCACAGTCCTCTTGGAGGGAGGCGGTGGTACTGCAGGCATACGAACACTCGAGGCTGGCCTGGGCTTCATGTCACGTGTGGAGATGATGTTGCGCAAAGCCTCTGTCTGCTTCTTCCTCATCTCAAACTTCGCCTAAATGGTGTCGAGTGATTGCCCAAACAAGCCCTCAGCAGACACTGGTTCATCCAAGTAGACAGCCCTGTCCCTCTCTGGAACGTCTAAGAGAGTGAGCCACAGGTGTCTATGTGCCCCCACAGTAGAAGCCATCCCTCTCCCGAGAGAGAGTGCCACACAGCGGGACAACGAAGACTGTAATCTGTAGCAACTCGGACCTTGTTAAGGAGGTGCGCCATTGGACCATCAGGGGGAACCAGTGACCCGAGCTCCGCCGGACACATGGCTTGATATGTCTGAAGCGTGGTGACAGAGCTCAGCGCATGAGCGGTACCTGCCTGTGCCCAGTAAATCTTATCCAGCTGAGAAGCGGAGAACCTGCAGAGTTTGGATGGCAGCGTTGTAGGGTCGCCCACACCCTGGTTGTGAGACCAGATAAGGCGCCAGGGATGGCTCCATGGGCGGGGGGGGTTAACCAAACCATCCTTGTCAGCCCCATACAGGTCCATAGCCAGGAACTGTGCCATGGGTAGACAGCAGTTTGTTCCATGTTGAAGTTAACTCCGAGACAAAGTTTGGGAACACGGACAGGTGGTTCTTGACAGCTGTCGGTTCAGGGGGATGGAAAAATCCCACGAACAGCTGGTGGAGGCGAGGGCCACTCAACCTCAAGTTTCTCCGCCGCACGTCGGTATAGTGAAAAGAAGGACGTATCGTCCCGGCTAACCGGTGCAGCAGCGGCGGCATCTGGACCCGACGATAACATGTCCTGTTCATCCTCAGACAAGCCATGCATTTCCATGCCGATGTCCAGCACGTCATCGCCATCGTGGCGAGCGTCTAGCTCAAGCTGCAGCTGGCTAGTGCTCTTGGAGGGCTCCAACTCAAGTTCTACTAAACCATCAATAAACTCCATGTGGTCATCCCATTTACCAGCGGGGACAGAAGTTCCTCGTTGTCGGATGAAGCTGGGTCCCCTGACTCGGAAAGCAGTAGGTCATACTGTGCGACAGTAGCCTGTCCCAGCACTCTCTCCACAAATGTCACTTGCCCCTCCAGGGTCGAGTGGTGAAGCTGGCGACAAAACGCACAGGCTTTGGACTCCGTCAACGCTCTCCTGGTATGGACAATCCCAAGACAGACAGGACATGCTTCCTGCCAGTCCTTATTATGCAAGGAGAAACTGCACCCCTGAGGACAGGGATGAACAGTAGACTTCTTCTTATCATGTTTAGGTTGGGAGCTCGTCCTGAAACATGAAGCTTTTTAAGGAAGCAAACTTGAAATAACCGCTCTTTGGGCAGCTACACTCACCAAAGAGGTATCGGCAGCTAACACCAACTGGGGGAGTTGAGCTCATTTCGAGCAGGCAGTAGCCTATTGACGCTTCCTAAAAACGAAGACAGAGCTAATTTGCAGCAGCTAATTAGCCTGACTTGTGGAGGTGTTCTCAGCGAGGTGAAGAGCGCAAGAACTGAGAAATGACTGTGGTGACGGATGTTTATATGTGTGGGCGGGGACACACATTCATCTCCCCACAGGTCATTTGCCTTTAAGGCGTGAATAGAAGTGTCTTCAGTCAGCCACACAAGGGCGTGATGTCCCATACTATATGTGTTGTACTGAGGGAATCAACTGAAAGGGAACTTTAAATGGATCAAAAGACTTTGACCTACAAATCTCGTATTTTCATGTTTTTGCTATCATTTACTGTTATTGAGATATTAGAGTTTTAGTTTTAAAGCATTTTTTGTTTGGAGCCCTCCAGGCAAGTTCCTTTCCTTACGGGCTCGGTCCCTAATAGTATCACCACAGATACATCCGTATCTCTACTATTGTATTACATCACAACATATTTTTGTTACACATGCATTGTATAGAATACTGAACACACCAGCAACATTCACTATAACTGTTACATCTTATTTGCGTGACTGCCTCCTTCATAATTTATTTTATAAATTTTTATATATGTATATTTTAACAAATACGTGTCTGAAATGAGAGACATTAGAGACCTTTTTGTCTCTAGAGCCATAAATTACATTTTTTTTCCTAAAAGAAAATCTCTTTTGTTCCTTTTCAATCTTCTCACGCGACAGCCAGAGCTGATCTTACCTGGCTGGGGTCCAGTTCTGTAACTGTTTTTACCCAAAATTTGTGAAACCATGAAATTCACTTCTAGTAGCTCATGGGCTCATACAGAGCAACAATATATTATCTCAGAATTTATCCAGAAATAATGATGTGACACACTGTGATGAGGTGTTACTGAGTGCCATACTCCTGTCCAGAAATACAGAAAGACATGAACACACCTGGAAACAGGATACAAGCTGAAGACAGAATAAACAGGGGAGGATGGTGGAGAGGATATGATGCAAAAAAAGGAGAGAGACAATGAGCCTCCCTTTAACCAGTAAGTTTTGAAGTTATGACAAATATTAGTCCACACGGCTGTGACTAATTGGGTAGAGCGAGTCATCGACCAGTCAGAAAGGTCGGTGGTTTGATCCCTGGCTCCTCTGGTCTACATGTCGAAGTGCCCTTGGGCAAGATACTGAACCCCAATTTGCTCCAGATGGCTGTTTTGGTGTGTGAATGTGTGTGTACGAGTTCCTGATGAGCAGGCTGGCTCTTTGTAGAGAAGTCACTTGTGACTTGTGATGTAAAAATGCTTTGAGTAGCTGAAAAAACTGGATTAACAGCTCACACTACACCTCCCACGAGTATTGATCCAGAGATCAAACTGGAGAGGACAAACAGAAGCGAAGGACAGTGGTAAATACTGGAAAAATACCATTGCTACATTTTCCTTATGGGAGTGTGTGTGACTGTTTACTACAACAGCAACTATATATGGATCTCTCACAGGTGTAACGGTCCAGCATCCTATGTAGGTGTGACAGTGCCCTGCTCTGGTGCACGCTGACTCACTGTTTTCGTTTAGACCACTGACACACCGAAAGGAAACTTTCATTAACTGTTAAATTAGTTTCACTTTTTCCTGAGATAACATTTAAAAAACGCCTGCTGTAAGAAAGGTCCATACCCTCCAACAATGAACCTCAAAAAGAGGTAATGTTCAGACTTTAACTGCACAACCCTTGGTCTACATTGTATTCAGTTCAACCAAATCTGTTTAGGGTTCTGTTGTATTGCTGGGACCTGGTACCATAAAGAGAACCCTCACTCCACAGCACTGTGTCAGGAACCTTTTTTTTTTTTTGGAACTGCAATTGCATGTTAATTTGGGATGTATGATGTAGCTACTAATGTCTGGATCTGATTGAATCCATCACATTTTGTTTCAATTGCAGAAATTACTCTACTTTGGTTGTGAGTTTCATTAACAAACATGGCTGTATAGGAAGCCAGTGAGAAATCATTTTAGAAATGACATGGACTGAAGTGTATAAGGAATTGGGCATTTTAAAGTGTGAAAAAAACAGAGGTTAAGTCTGCACAAACAAAGAAATTTTTTTTTTTTTTCCGTTCTGTGTCTCGTTACGACTGTAGTGTTCAGCAGCATGTCTACCTGGCGCCTGTTTGGTTTCTGTGCAGGAGCACCACTTCACCTGTAACAAGCACTTCACACTTCCACACTGTTCATATGTAGCACTGCAGGACAGACTGATGACCACATTGATGGTTCGCTGACACAAACAAATGGATCAGACGTCATCTTTATGCACAGGTGTAATTCACAACATGCAATAAGGTTGAATTCCATTTACCTTCAATTTCGGTTCCCTGGAATTGTGCATCCTGTTTTCTGTCCCACTGTCATGGCTTACTGTGCACTTGGATAGAACAGCACCATTATTTATGTTTTTGGTAGCAAAATGTAGACCCCTGAGCCCTGATATTAGAGTCAACTTATCTTGTCAGTGTCAAGCCTTTGCTTTTGATCTTGAAGGTCTTAAGCGTTTATTTTTGCAATTTGTAATATTTAGATTTTAAAAAAACAAAAAAAACAACACAAATGCATTTGCAGTTTAACTCATGTTACACTAAACTGTTCACTGCATTTACACATGTAAGGATACATTAAATTGGGCACTGAACATATTTAATTAATTAGAAAAATTGGAATTGCCATTAATACTGACTTTACAAAAGTAAAAGTACTTCCTATGCAGACTTGCTTACTTCATTATGACATATATAATATTACTGGATAACACATACTGATGCATTAATGTGTATTTCAGTTGGTAAATCTACAGCTAATTTCAGTTGCTTAACTGCTGTGTAGTTTCATTTATAAGAATATATTGTAATCTATTAAATGGTGTATTTTTATATCAACTCTTTAAATCTTAAGGGCAACTAGTAATTTATTGAATTATTTTGTAGAGAAAAAAGTATATTATTTGCCTTAAAAATGTATTGGAGTAGAAGTATAAAGTACCATAAAATGGAAATATTTGAATAAAAATAAGGTACTTGTATAAACAGTACTTGAGTAAATGTATGCATTTACATTCCACTCCTGCTCACTATGATCTTTTCTCTATTATTTGTCCATCACTGCGATTTAAGGAGGCATCAAGAAATTTCAAACATCAAGTTCACTTTCCTCCTCAGCCAATGAAAACAGTTTTTACCTGTGTGAGGCGCTTAGTCATTTCTAAAAAAATAACCCTGATGACGTCACCAGGGTCATCTTAGCTTGGTCCTACAAGTTTAACAAAATGAGAGTGTAACAAATGGGGGCGTGAAGTTTGACCAATCAACATTTACCAGGCAGGGTAAACTGCCGCATAAGGCGGAGCTGCTTAATAGGAGGAGTTGGATCCAGTGTTTTTGAAACTGGCCCCCATGTTAGAGTCACATCACACCAACACCACGTTAAAGCACAGCTTAAGCACAGAAACACTGGCATAAGGAAAGGAAGTGTCTTGGAAAGAGTGTAAAATGTTTATTATTCTTTTCTGAATCTCAAATGCCAAATCACCAAAATAATAAAACAAGCTATGTTAAAAAACTGGAAATGAAAAGATAAAAAGTAGGGAAGTTAGCAACACTTACTGTAAAACTATTTAGCTGTACAACTGAAAGATGAGGATTTCCATTGGCCATAAAAGCATGTGCGTCAGATCTTAAGACCAGATGAAGGACAGGTTCGGTTCAGTTTCAATTCACTGGGTTTCAAACCTTTAAATCTTCTACTGATGTTCAGAATTGCAACATGAATTTACCCCAAATCTCCCCTGAACTTACAATACAACTGACACTTGAAGGATCACTTAAAAGGGTAAAAATAAGAAACTCTGTAAAAACCAAAGACTTAACTGATACTAATAGAATATAACCTTGTCAGTGAACATAAAAGAAGAAATATCTCAGGAGGTGAGGCGGTCCAGGTTCAGCTGCAGGTCGACGCTCTGCAGACTCAAGTGAAGAACGTGCAGGAGATCAGGAAAATCCCGATGTCCACACCACCCTCCAATGAGGAGCGGCGTCGACAGGTCAAATAAGAGAAACACACTCTTCTTAAATTAACTCAGCCTTCATCTCTCTCAGCCAAACAAAAACAACTCTTGCATTAGAAAGACAGAAATATTTCCATCCAAATTTTCTCAAAATCATAAGCGTGGAGATATGTTGATAATCCTTACACGCTCTGCTGTAGTTTACAAAATTTTACATAAATCATTTGTAAAAGAACTTTGCTTCATACAGCAGTAACGACTAGCGCTCAGAGGAAGCTTTGGGGGTTCTTAACAAGGACAAAGGCTGATGAAGGACTGCGTCATGCTCATCTAAAGAAGCCTCTGCAATACTACTAACTGAAAAGTTAAGAATAAAGTAACAATCTGTGGGGAGGTGGGAATCTTTTTACATGTTACGGAAAATGAGAGAATAGTGACGGTTCCAATTAATTTCAAATCAAATAATACAGGAGCAGTACATTATAATACATGTACAGATTAACTGTGCTGAAAAGGCGCTCTTCCTTTGCCTTTAGCATTTTATCATCATTATTATTATTTTGTGCAGGAGAAAATAAAATCTGAAACAGAGGCAAACAAATAAACTATAACAAGCCTTTCTTATTTACACTGAATACATGTATTTCATTGCATTATCTCAGCCCCACTTAACTCCGTCCATCCTCCATCCCATCTCCTCAACTTCCCTAATTTGCAGAGTTCAGACACTGGGGGCATGTCAGAGTCTGAAGCTTGTGTTTTGGGGGTTGATGGTGGAACTGAAATGCTCGGGTTGAGCTGAGGAAGCTGTACAGATCCTTAAAATAAAGTCCTGGCTGGGAAGTCTCCAGAGTCCAGAGAGTCCTGTCCCAGCTCTGGGCCAACCCGGAGCGACAGACGGGTTTAGAGGTTGTCCCCAGGCTGGTACTGAGGCTCAGTGGCTGTGAAGTAGTCTTCCAAGAAGGCCTGCAGGTACTCGAAGGTGGGCCGCTCCTCGGCATCCTTCTTCCAGCACTGCAGCATCAGCTCGTGCAGCGAGATGGGGCAGTCCTGGGGGCATGGCATCCTATAGCCTCGCTCCACCTGCTCCAGCACCTCACGGTTGTTCATGCCTGGAAACCAAACCCACGCTGAGTTAAATAAGCGCACCGAGGTTCTAATACAGACCACCAAGAGAGCTCTGTGAAGACCAACTGCTTTAACTGCTTTTTAGCTTTGGTCACCTTTAACACAAAACATAACGTTGAATCTGGCTAAGAGTCTCTTTAGTGTAAAACCAAATGCTTAAATCATCGAGAACCAGAGGTACATACTAGTGAGTTAGTTTTCTTCTAGAGGTCTCTCTGTAAAAACAATGAAAACTAAAGACGGAGAAAGGTGGCACAAGAATATGGGATTTATTTATTCGCATCGTTAAACTGCTTACATTGCAGATGAAAATCTGACTGACTCAGGTAAAAATGTTCTGAGTAGAGGTAATCCATTTAAGTTTCATTCACATTACATTAGGTGATGTCATCAGCTTCTTTCCTAACTCTCTGACAGATGTTACCCAAAATGAATCACACATTTACCTTGAATACAGTAACAGTTTAAACATTGCTGGAAAAAATTAAGTGCACATGTCAACAAAGTATACAACAGAGATATAGTTGTTTTTGGGCAGTTTTATGGGTAAATGTTATACATATTGTACTTTTAAGTGCAGTTCTTTAATAAAGTACACACTGTTGTTACCACCTAACCCTGTCAAGGACCCAAAGACTGCCTCGGAAAGCTGCTAATGCATCTCTGGCATAATGCTTCTCCCTCAGCTCATTACCTGCTAGCCTTCCTCACGTTCTCCCTGAAGCACAACCAGTCCACCAACCCCATCTAGACAATCATAAGGTTACATATGTAACCATGGTTCTCTAAGTGAAGATGCTTCCCCATCACCCAGAGATATATGGTATATATCTATTAGAGTACCTGAACCCTTGAGTCAGGTGACATGGGTAATTCCTTTAAGACAATCCACCTGAGGACGTGGCGACAGCCTATTTAAACCCCTGTCAACCATGCCTCCATTGATATAGATCTGATGGAACGAATCCCTGAGCGGCCTCGAAGTGGAGGGGAAGCCTCTTCACTCAGAGAACCGTGGTTACATATGTAACCTTACATTCTCTATCATTACTAGGCTTCCCCTCCACCCAGAGATATATTATATATATCTCTATTGGAGATCTGTAAGATACAGATACACAGACACGGGAGAGAGCAGTATCAGCCCATGCTGAATCATGTAAGCTTCGAATGAGACGTCACTGCCGCCAAAGTGCTCTACAAAATACAGTGTGTGCCAAATGCACTATTAACAAATAAACGCTATATACACACCCCAGGCTAGCCAGCTCCGGAAGACGCAGGGCACTGCTGCCTCAAGTCCTGGTGCCGGACACTACCTAGGGCTAGTCGGCCCTGCAAGACCAGGGGGGTGGAGAGACCACTCAGACCAGCTTACACTAGGCTGACTGACAGGGAAACAAAATGTCACTACTGCTGGGTCATGCCAAGCACCCGCTCACTGAATGCTGTGCCTGCAGCCACACTGAACTGGTAGAATTGAGCAAATGTGGACGGGGCAGACCAGGTGGCCGTGCGCAAATCTCATCAAGAGACGCC
Source organism: Naso annulatus (assembly GCA_029783625.1). NCBI lineage: Eukaryota > Metazoa > Chordata > Actinopteri > Acanthuriformes > Acanthuridae > Naso > Naso annulatus. The sequence continues at coordinate 2,252,301 of JAPZDX010000010.1, read as the reverse complement.
CAAGATGTAGCCGATGCCCCGGGTTGAGTGTGCTGGCACCCCAGACGGGAAGGGCACCCCAGCCCCCACATATGCCTGGTGGATAGTACCAACAATCCAGTCAGAAAGATGGGCCTTTGACAGTGGCTGACCCAGGAGGTCTGGCCTAAAACAGACAAACAACTGATCAGTCTGCCTATGGACCTGTGTCTGTTGCAGATACACTCTGAATAAACTGACCGAGCACACAAGTGAGTGCCTACGCTCCCCTTCCTCCATCGATGTGGAGCAGAGACCGTATTGCCATATCTTGACTTGGCTGAGAAGCAGACAGGACCTTAGAGGGAACACAGGGTTTAGATGCAGGACCACCCCTGCCCCTTCTGGCAAGAACCTGCACAGATGCTCATGCACGGAGAGAGCATAGAGCTCCCCCACCCTCTCGGCTGTTGCCAGTGCCAACAGAAGTGTAGACTTAAAGGACAGCCATTTTTGGTCCACCGATTCCAAAGGCTCAAATGGAGGTGTCTCAAGAACCTGTACGACCAGCTTCAAATCCCAGGGTGGAAGAGGCAGCCTAGAATGCAGGCCAACACGCCTCCTAATGCCCTTAAGGAACTGGGAAACCAGTTGGTCCGCCCCTTCAGGCAACTGGCACTTCCCCACCTGAGCTTCCTTGACTGTCGCAACCATACCCCTAAGAGTGGTGGGTGACTCCCCGGCATCCAAGAGTCCTTGTAGGAACTGCGGGATAGCCGGGGCTGAGTACGTTACGTGTCAATATGGTGCTCCCCGCACCAGGCCACAAAGGCCCACAACCTGAGTCCTTGGTTAAAGGGATGAACCAGAGCCCCCTGAGCCTGGGACAGCAGGTCCTGATGTACTGGGAGCTCCACGGAGTCCCGTCCAGCAACGGCTGGATGTCCCAGAACCAGGTCATGTGAGGCCAACATGGGGCCACCAGAATCAGCCTCATTTCCTCCATATGTACCCTCTGCAGGAGGGATGGAAGGAGGACAAATCGGGGAGAAGCGTAGAGCAGGACGTGTGGCCATGGGTGACCCAGAGCATCTGCTCTGAGGGGAGGATCTTCCCCTAGAGATAAGAAAAGGGCGCAATGGGTTGACTCCTGTGATGCAAAAAGGTCAACCTCTGCACACCCATAGTGGAGCCAAATCTCCATGACCACCTGAGGGTGTAGTCTCCACCCCCCTGGATCCGGATCTCCCCTGGACAGCTGATCTGCAGCACGATTTTCCACCCCCGGAACATGGAATGCCCTCAGGGACAGAACCCTGGGGTTTGCCCAAGACCACAGGCGCCGCATGAGCTTGCAAAGATGAGGGGAAACCAACCCGCCTTGCCTGTTGATATACGCGGCTGCTGTCACACTGTCCGTCTTCACCAGCATATGCTGGTCTTGAAGATAGGGCAGAAAATGTCACACGGCCAGATGGACAGCCCTTAGCTCCAATGTATTGATGGTGTAGGTGGTGTGAGGACCGCTCCAGCAACCGCTGGCCCCACTTCCCCTGAACACTGCACCCCAGCCTGTCAGTGAAGCATCTGTCATCACCAATTTGCAATGCGTCACCGGGCCCAGCATGCTGCCCTTGGTGAGATTCCGGCTGTCCTCCCACCAATGGGGGGCCGCCCGCAATCATCTGGTGAAGAGCACCATGGTATCTAGGCGACTCCTGGGACACTGACCCATGAAGCACCTCTGCACCAGCCACATGTGTTGGAGGGCCAATGGGACCGCCTGGACTGAAGACATCATCAGGCCCAAAAGGCGGAGACACAGCCCCCATGTGACCCCGGCCCCCAGCCTGAATTGAGAGAGACAGTTCCTGAGGGACAGCTGCTTCTCCTTTGTCAGTGAAAGCAGCCCAGCCTGGGAATCTATTACTAGGCCCAGGAACTGTGTCGACAGACGCAGGCCGAGGTGCTGGACGTGGTCTAAGAGGACGGCCAGATGCACCCTGTAATCGTCAAAGTAGTTCAATATTTGTATCTCCTTCTGCTGTAGAGGCGCCAGAACCGGAGAGATGCCGAGCAGCAGGACTTGGAACTTGTATTCCCTGCCGTCAAACACGAACTGGAGAAAACGCCAATGCCTGTCCCAGATTGGAATCTGAAAGCAAGCATCGTTGAGATCTATTTTTGCAAACCAGTCCCCTTTGTTGATAGACTGTCTCACCTGCGGGATCATCAACATCTTGCAAAGCAGATGCCTGAGATGCTGATTCAGACCTGAGATCTAAAATGGGTTGCAATTTCCCATCCCTCTTGGGGATGAGAAAGTAGCGAGAGTAAAACCCAGCCTGCCTGTTGTTGCAAGGTACTTTTCTGATGGCTCTCTTTTCCAGCAGCGCACAAACCTCGGTCTGGAGCACTGCCTTTCTCTCTGCATCCACCACCGTGGACACCGTTGGTGTCATCGAGGTCAGGGGACACTGAGCAAACTGAATACGATACCCCTGGGTCATGGTCAAAACTACACAGGGGCTCACATTCAGTGACTTTAAGGTTGCAATGCGAGCCTGGGCTAGCTGGAGGCAGGCTGGATGTGAACTGGCATCAGAAAGAAGATGGAGGCTTAGTCTTGCCCCCACCTTTGCCCCATTTACCCTTGGCTACTCCTCTGGCAGCACTGCTGCGCCCACAGCATGCATCCAGAGTAGCCCTCAGGTCATTAGGGCCCCAGCCCTTGTCCTTTGACTGCAACTTAGACCTGGACAAATAAAGTTGGTGCAGAGTGACCCAGAGCGACAACATGCCCTTCCCGGCAGTCAATGCCTGCTCTTTCATCAGTGATGACAACTTAGATAAATAGAGCTGTATCTCAGAAACGAGACAGGCATTGGCCCCAGATCTCAGCTGACGTACCGAGTTCTGCTGGTACAGGGCTAAGACGTACCAAGTCCCGCTGGTACAGTGCTAAGGCGGACCCAGTATTCACCAGCTGTGTCTGAACTGCCACTGACCTGTACAATTTTGCCAGAGAGGCAGGGGGGTCAGATTAGCTGGGGACACTGGGGACAAGTCCCCAGCACTATTTATGATGAACAATTTTGTCCCCACCACTTTTAAAAATGTTTCTCAATTTATCATTAAAGAAG
>JAPZDX010000010.1:2198149-2209016 GCA_029783625.1 Naso annulatus | reverse complement strand
GAATCAAAGACAAATTCTGTATGGAGGTGTGTGGATACACCGTCAGCATATCAGGGGTGATGGGACTGTGGCATGAAAGTCTTAAAAGACACAGATTTCATCTAGAATGTTAAGCTTTAATTCTGACATGACTGTTCACAGTAAGGGCACATCATAAAAAGAGATAAATTAGAGATAAATTATACGGCTCTGTTAATTCACTTGCAGTTCATCTCTTTGAGAGATTATGCAGAAAGTTTAAAGATAACAACTTTTGTGTTACACCTGTTTCAGATAATTGAAAACTGCAAGTGAGCATTGTTTTGAGAGAATTGAAAATATTAGCCTTTGTGTAGTCTCTCTGCCATGTCTGTATCCAACTTCTTCACCATGCTACACAAAATAGACTTTGATTTATCTTTTGCTTCATTCAGATGATTTTGTCAAACCCGTGTTTTGGTGTAGACCCCCTGAGGGCAGCCTCTATTCAGGCCGGCCTAGCTTATGCCGTGGACGTCATTGAGGTCACCTACACACAGAGGAAATCATGCAGACACACCACCACTGCTGCTTTAGCTGTGATCCTTGCCTCCCCAAAACACACCTTCTGCTTCAGCGGGCCAGCTACAGTGAAATAAAGCAGCCTCCCTTTTTCTAGAGAAGCAGGACCTGCTGCGGTGAGCAAAAGGGAAATTCAAACAGCTGAGCAGAGTAACTTACTATGAATCAGATTGCTGGGATTAAAAAGGAAAACTTGGGTATGGCTATTTTTAGTTGACCTGAAAAAAACTTGGCTAAACTACAGAAAATATATTAAAAATAAATAGGTCAAAAACAGACATTCCTTTAAGTTAAGGAAGGTTGTTTTTTTTGTTTAACTTTAATAAGCAGAAATGAGTAGCTGCCACAGGTCTTCACATGGTCAAAAATAAAGACTTACGCTTTTAGCTTTAGTCTTAAGAAGGAAATCCTACTATTCAAGGCTAGCTCCTGTACAGCAAGGTTTCACTTTATTTTAAAGAGAGTGGGTTGAGTGCAGACTGCAAAGCTCAGGATCTGGGCTAGATTATCTTGTTTCCACAGCTTTTTTTTTTTGAAGCATGTGAACCCCGCAGGAGGTCTGCCTGAGGATGCTCCAGCCTCTTTCATAAAAATCACACACTCTCCTGCTTTATTCCACTCCGTATAAGCTCCTGGAAGATCACCTTCTAGTGCAAAGATAATAAACCTCTGTGCACTGCAACTGCCTGCAAACAGCCTGCAAAGTACAAAGAAGATAGGACCTATTCAAGTTTAGGCATTAATGTATCTCCTGTTTATTATGCACTGTTATTTATGGTTAATTTCCATCAGCAGCAGCTCCTCTAAGGCTGGGATTATGAGCTGCGAGCTGTCAAAACTGGAACATTCCTTGCTCCTGCCACCTGGCTGGTCTATGGTTCGGCTGAGGGAGCAAAGAGGCTGCATGCCTGTCTGCATCTCCTCCTGCTGGCTGTCACCTTCTCTTCACTATCGCTCTCTCCATACTGCACAAAAGGGACTTAGCCTCCATCCTTGCAGCTCGTTTAGTCAAAGTCAAGTTGGGTGGGGCGGGCAGTGACACCATTGTGTCATGGTGGCTCAGTGTCTGCAGCTGCACCTTCAACAGCAGCAAAACTGAAGCAGGATGACACCAAGGGGGATATAGAGAGGGCAGACCACAGTCCAAATTCTGCTCTCAACAGCATTAGCCCAGCAGTTAGTCAACCGAGCTACACCTCAGTAAAACTGTAGGGAAATGATTGGCTGAACAACAGAAAATGACCTGATATTAATTTTGATAACTGGTTTGAGCCCAAAATGTTGTAGGGGCATCGGTTACATTAGTGTCCCTCTAGGGGGGTGTAGATATTTTATGATCACAACATTAATGTGATGTATTTACATTAAATGATTTGACACTTTCAAGGAAATTTTACAATAACATGAATGGAATATGGGGTTATTATGTACTCCTCTTCATTTCAACAAGACTTACCTGAGCCACTGACAAGTATGTTATGCAGTATTGCACAAGGAACTCAACTTTAAGTTTCTCTCTCTAGCTAAAAAAACAGGCCAATCAGCTTGCATTTACATGATTAAAAACTTTAAAATAATTTAATAGCTATTGTAAAGAAAAGTGCAAAAACTGTAGCAGGAAATACATTTATAGTCCACTGACAGTTCCCAGTCTTACTTTGGCTGCTATAACATTACATAAGCCAAAAGGCTGCTGCATAGTTCTGAGGTCCATATGTCTCAATGACTTCATCAAATTGGTGTGGTGTTGTTGAGGTCACACTGAATACATCTAGAGGGAATGATTCTATCAAAAGGTTCAAGACAGAAGAACATACATCATTCACTATGATACAGTTACTTCGATCTATTAGCTAATGATTAAGTGCTGTCAATGTAAGCCTTAGATTTGGATTTTGTATGGAAGTCAGTAGGAAAAATAAAGAAGGGACATCCTGATTATACAGTATGTACACAGATTCTTGCCTGGGCCTGTCGTGATAATCAATACATCAAGTTACTGGACATGAACTTGATCATTTTTCTGGCCTCTATATTGCTGTTTTATTGACGGTAAGCAACACAATGGCCTGTCAGCGGAGCCCATAGACAGACAAACACAATGACTGCTAACATTACCTAAAGCGTTCCCAAGTAATGTTAAGAGGCTTTTGTCTGGGTAGAGACAATTTATCTGAAGTGTGTAGACCTTCGTTTGATTGCTGTTTAAAGTTTGGCTGTTGACTGCAAAGTTAACGGATGGCTGAGTCCTATTTCAATGCTGGTTTGCTTATGTTAGCTAGCATGTTAATGTTAGCTAACAGAAGTCGGCTGGCAAATTAACCAAAGACGTCTTATCAAGAAGTCTGACCCTAGTTTGCCTTCGCCTCCATCCATGCCTAAAAGCTAACGCTGTACCAAAAGCACTAAAACATTCAGAGAAATCATCTTTTAACAACCTTGGCATCTGCTAGCTCATGAGTTTATGAACTAAATTGATCCTGGACTATTACAGCTTGTGATCAGGACCATAGCTGACAAAACCTTTAACTGATTTTTAACAATTCACTTGTGATTTAACATTGAAAACTTGACAAGTTAATATTACATGAACACACCCGAATACACTTCAAAGCTGTCCTCCTGACTGCTCGGTTTGTTAGCGTGATGATGGGTGCAATCGCTTGCATCACACGAATATCCAATCTACTGATCTACTGATGCAACGATGTTTCTAAAACTTCAGTGTAGTGTTCAGAGTCTTGTTTAGTCATTCATATAGTTCACTATTTAATAAACCATAAATAGGGAATAGTGAGTGGATGAACCTGAGAGGCAGGGGCGGACTGGCATACGGGGACACCGGGGATTTCCCCGGTGGGCTGGTGGGCCGGCGCTGGCGGACCATGAGAAAAAGAAAGAAAAAAAAGTTTATCGCCACAGCCAACAGCATTGTGGTCCGCTGGGGGGCTGGGTTGGGCGGCTTGTTGTGATAGGCTATACCTGCTGTGTTCCCGTATGATAACCAATCAAAACTGGTCCACATGGGCATGTCCCACCCATTTCCTCAGGCTGTTGCAGCTATCACTTGTCAATCACACATTGCGCTAGCCGGCTAACGGTGCAAGACGTGGTGGCAGATATGGAGCATAAAAAACAAGCACAAAAACGAAAAGGTGGGGCTGAAAAGCTGAGGGATTAAAAAAAAAGAAATCCCTCGAGGAAGGTGGGGCAACCAGCAAAAAAATTACCGTCCTTTTTGGTGGTGGTGGTGGTCCTTCGGGTTTAGCCACCACCAGCAGCAGGTCTGATCTTCATGTTGCAGCACCCAGCAGCACTAGTAAACATGCGGTTGAATACGGTAGCAAGGATGATGTCGACGAGTCTGACTCGGACACGGCAGGGCCAGGGCACGAGTAGCGGCCAGAGGTGGAGCCCAGTCAAAGTAGAATGGTAAGTTATGTTTGGAACTTGGTGATGCTTTTAGGTGAAATGCTAATTTGGCTAATGATATATTTTGTTTGCTAATACGATACGAATTACTTTATTAATCGTCAAAGGGAAATTCATTTGTCAGTCAGCTCATTGACTATTTGCAGAAGAATTAAAAAAATTAGGAATTAAAATTAAAGTTAATTAAAATTAAAGAATTAGCACCATTCACTGACCAGATGTTTCCTGTAGGATTTGTCAACCTGCCTTAATGTTATCTTCTGGTTGAAATTAACCTGTTACTGTCTTTGAACTGACTCTGCTACTAAATGAACATGAATATGAATATGAATGAATGAATGAATTGTTTATTTAGGCCTATGTGTCTGTAATGTTAGCGCCATCATCAGACAGACACCACTTCAATAATTAGCCTAATATTCCGGAGTGTGTATTAGGCCTACAAGAAATGACGAAAAACCTCAGTGTGTGATAACCTTGTTCAATATTGCGATAACAATATGACTTACGATAAATAAAATTTAATGGAGCCCAACAGTGGTGGGGGGGAGAAAATAAATAATGTGCTGATGTGCATAAAAGATACAGGTCATGAAGTCCTAATTTGAGGCTACAAGATATAATTTGTTACCACATCTTAATTAACTTTCTTGTTTATTTTGGTTCAGGTTGTCTTGGCGATACATTTCTTGTGTATGTCATTATGTTAGTGACGATGAAAATATGATAAATTGTGCAGCCCTAATGTGTATGTGTCTGGCTTAATCAGGCTTAACTCAATATCCTTACAACATCTCATGTAGCTACATACTGTACTGATGTCAAACTAATTTTATTTACTGGTGATGATGTTGTTGTATTGGTTAACAAGCATAATTAACAATATATCTCCTATCTAGATTGAAGATGATCCAGCTGTGGACAGAGGAGAGGATCCCAAACAAACCACTGTTATGGTTATGGTAAGGCTGATGAGTCATGACAATTATACTTGTTTGGCTTATTTGCTTTTTAGCCATATGCACTGACTCACTAATACCACATTAATACCAAATACTGCCATCTTTATATTTTGTTGATAGTGCAGTTTTCGTGGTTTACTAACATAATTACCAACGCTAATCATTTTTGTAGTCTGAAGATGATAATGCTGCTGACATAGCCAAGGCCAGGATGTCAGTGCCCCCCATTCAGCATTTGATTATTTTACCAGGCCAAAGCCAGAGACATTAGACCTCTTCCTCCATTTTCACCCCCAGCAGAAGGCAGACAAACCTATAGTGCAAAGGGCATTTTTTTGCAAAGATGGTACAAACAGGAAATGGCTATCATACAATAAAGACAGACAAGCACTCTTTTGCTTTCTTTGCATGGCTTATGCTAATCCAAGAGATAGCAGCTCCTTCATCACTGGCATGACCACCTTTACACACATACACCTTAGAGCCGATGAGCATGAGCAAAGTGATAATCACAGAGTTTGTGCTGAGGCATACTTCCTCAGGTCCTCTAAAAAGACTATTGAGGACCTTCTCATGAGACCTCAGATGTCACTTCACAGACAGCAAGTCCGCAGGAGGCAACAAGTGTTGGAGCGCATCATAGACGTGATGAAGCTCATCGGCAAAAGGGGTTTGAGCCACAGAGGCAAGCAGGCGGAGGCAGCATACACACTGGATGATGATACTATTGGTCATGGCAATTTTTTAGAAATTATTCTTTTGCTGGGAAAATATGATGTCTGTCTCAAGGAACACCTCACTCTCAGCATTGAAACAAGCAAGCAAATCCATCAGTCTGACTCTGGATCAAAAGGAGGTAGAGGTTCCCTCGTTACTTTCTTATCGAAAACCACCATAGACTACATCATCACCACCATTCAACACCTAATGAAGGTCACCATGGCCACTGAAATCTGGGAATCTGGAATGTACTCTATCCAGATTGACACCACACCTGACAACACATCCCAAGACCAGTGCTCCGTTGTGATCCGTTATGTGACAGACATCGTTTATGAGCGACTTGTGGCTGTGATCAGATGTGAGGCATCCACTGGGCAGTACTTTGCCCAACTTGTGAATGAGGTGCTGGAGACCATGAACCTGAACGTGAAGCAGTGTATTGGAAATTCCACCGACGGGGCCTCTAACACGCAAGGACAATATAATGGCTTTTCTGCACTGCTGTCTGAGAAGTCGCCCACCCAAGTCCATGTGTGGTGCTACGCGCACATCCTTAACCTTGTGCTGGCAGACACAACAGAGTGTGTATTGTCAAGCGGCTCTCTTTTTTCCTTGTTAAACAATATTGCTGTCTTCATCCGTGAGTCCTACCAGAGGATGAGCATCTGGGAGAAGGAGAGCAAAGACCCAAGACACAGACGTCTCGCCCCCCTTGGAGAAACACGCTGGTGGTCCAAAGATGTTGCTTTGTCAAAGGTATTTGGCTCTTTTGGAAAGCCAGATAGGGCCCTGTATGTTGATGTTCTCCACACCCTCTCAGCCATTAAAGCTGTAAAGACCGTCAGCACCACTGCACGGGTCAATGCCATGGGATACATCATGCAGCTCCTGAAGTGTGAAACAATACTTACAGCTCAGATTTTCCTGAGAATTTTCCAGGTCACCTCACCAGTCTCGAAATACCTCCAGACAAGTGGAATGGACATCCTGACAGCTCATCGGATGATTGTGGCTGCAGAAACACAGCTGAAAGATATGAGCAGAGATTTCCAGAAAGTCAAGGCAGCGGCTGACACGTTTGTCCAGTGGGCCAACAGTCAAACACAGGAGCAAAATGAGGAGACTGAGTTGGAGGCTGAAGCCTCTCTGCCACAGAAACGTGGTAGAAAGAAGAAATCGATGCCTGGAGAGATGTGCCGAGATGAGGCTGTGACTGATGCTGAAGCATCATATGAGACTGATGTCCATAATCAAATCATGGACACAGTTTTAGGGAGCATCCACCAGCGATTCCTCAAGAATGGCACTTTGTATGCTGATTTGGCAATTCTGGACCCAAAAAACTTCAACCAGGTAACAGCTTATGCTGGTGGTTTCCCAGATGTAGCACTCCGACAGTTCAGCAAGTGTCTGCTGCCATTTGATGATCTACAGAGCGAGCTCATCAGTCTGGCAGGACAGTGGAAGAGGTTAAAGACATCTGTATTTGAGGACTACACAACCAAGAGAGCAGAGGATGGCCCAGAGGGTGCCGAAGATGAGGTGGAGATGGTTTACAAAAAGTGCTCATCTTGCAAGGACTGCCCACTATGTTGCTACCATGTTCTGAGGCAGTACAACCTCCTCACAGATGCATACCACATCATTGGTCTTGCATTCAGATTCCTGCTCACCCTGTCTGTCACACAGGTAGCATTCGAGAGAAGCTTTTCAACCCTGAAATTCATCAAAAACAGGCTCAGAAGCTCTCTCTCTCTCAACAGCACCTTGAGGCTTTTATGCTCATGGCTACTCAGCCAGATGTTTTAAAGATGCTGGATAGTGACAAAATCATAAATAGCGTTGCAGAGAAAAGTGAGCTGCTGCAGAAACTACTAACTGAGTGAGGTAATTTACTGTATATTTATTCAGCTCAGCATTCTTGGCCAGGTCACCACTGATAAAGAGATTTCAATCTCAGTTGTTTTCATCTGGTTGAGCAAAGGTTAAATGACTATAATAAAAAAAACATTTTGTATAGTTATCCTTCTCTGACTTATTAGAAAATGTCTTGTCATTGTAGACTATTGAACCAACAATTAAAATATGACCTATTTTTTTTAATCAAAGCTTCAGGACAGGATGTTGCAGTCATGTGTACATACATATTTTTGTCTCTCACCCATACAGGCCAGCATGTATGTTCCAGAGGGGACTCCAGAGAGGATTGTGACCTCCAGATTGTCATCTGTCAACATCAACCACTTCAACCCAGCCTCCTCCATAAGCACTGACTCACTGACTGACTGACTGACTGACAAAAAACAAAAAAACAAAAGGTAAGAGAGGAAAGCTTGTTGAGTAGAGTGGAGTGAACCTGGTGAATGTTCAAGCTATTGGGCTTGCCAGGATTTTTCACATTTAAAGTTTTTAGTTTTCAAATGTCAGTTTAACACTTTTAGTTTAGTTTTCATTTTCATAAATGTTCTGGAATAAGTTTTTATGTAGGCTACTTTTTAGCTTTGTTGTCCATCTATTTTTAAATAGCATTTTTATTAAAATGGGCTTATTGTTGTAATTATGTTGCCCTCTAGTGGTTTACTCAGGGTATAGACAGCCTGGCAAATTGGTTGGGTGTCAGTGATCTGTTTGCATTAAAATCACTACATGCTGTAAAGTCACTATTCTGCTGTAATTATTATACTGTAGTGTTCCAGTTATTGATTACTATATGATTATGGCCCAAAACAACGTCCTATGCAGTTTTTTTTTTTCCTCAGGTTACATGAAACTTGTGTTGCCGGCTGGCCGGCTCCCCAAAGGGCGCATTAAGCGGGCCGGTCTGTCAGTGACTCCCGGGCCACTTTTTCCCCCCAGTCCGCCCCTGCTGAGAGGCCATTTCATTTGCTGTTTTGGGTGTCTGTAATTATTTTTGTATATAAAATAATTAATAGTTTAAATACGTTGAATACATCAGTAATTATTGATGTAAAATTAAAAGTTCGTAATAATGCATTACACTATATTACCATATTACTGGCATAAAATTGTATTAAAATGTAGATGACATTCATTTATCGCTACAATTTCTAGGACAATATATCGTCAAACAAAATTTGTTATCACGACAAGCCTACTCATGTCACTGTTGATCTTTATGAACAGGAAAAAAAAAGACACAGTCCACTTGCTCTTTTATAATCATATCAGAAAGATACACTGTGATATTTCTTTCCTAATTATATCACCTTGTCTGACAACAAGCAGCTTGTGCTTCATGTTTGCCAGAAAAACTAAATTTTTTATTTGGCGAACTCAAAAAAGCAATGTTAAAGGTCAAGTGTGGAGGATTTTGGGGGATGTATTTATAAAAGCGGCAGAAATGTAATATAAAATACATAATTATGTTTTTATTAATGTATCATAACCTTAAAATAGGAATTGATGTGTTTTCATTATCTTAGAATGAGCCCCTAACACAGAGGGAGCAGCTCCTCCTCCACAGAGTTGGCCACGTTGCATTGGCGTGTTTCTACAGTAGCACAGAACGGACAAACCCAACACAGGCGCAGGCAGCCTTTTGCTTTTCCACAAGTTTTGCGGCCACCTTAGTTTCTCCCACACGGTTGAAAGTGGAAGATGAGTGAAGGGATTTTCAGTCAGGTGCAATCTGCAACCTAACTGCCAGATGCTACTAAATCTTTAAGCAAATTAATAGTCGAATGGGGAACATCCAAACAGTTTTCTTTGTGTAACTGATCCTACAATACTGGATATAAATGTAATAAACTTAACAATTTTGGTTCCACACAATTATGTTTGTTTTTTTGTTTGTTTGTTTTTTTTGAAAAATAAGTGTTTAAGCACCTAAATTTTCATTTTCTTTACACTGTAGAAACTTATCAATCAGTCAAGAAACTGTCTAGATCAGCTCATGTTTGTTGCAGTCCTGTTAGTTTTTCAGGTCAACATGTGCAGGCACTTACCCAATATATCCTTTTATGGGAGAGGCAGTAAGAGTTCTTCCATGTGCTCTTTATGGTCAGGCTCAGTTTTATTGGAACAAGAAAAAAAACAGACGTAGAAGCTCGAGGATAAGGCTTGTGAAGCTTCATTAAATGGCCTACAAGGTTACAAATGTGTCAGCCAGAGGCCCAGAACTGAGTGAGCTGCTTGATGTGAGGCCTGCAGACGTGTGCTGACAGCTGACCTTCTGTTAATAACGCAGCTGTGTCCAGGACTTGACCTGACAGCCCCCACACTCTTCCCCTGGGCTCCGAATGAATCAACACCATCACAAGACGCTGCCTCCGTTCTCCAGCAAAATATTCCTCTGGTCCTTGGAGGAAACCATTGATTATCTTTCGATTTCATTTAAATGTTTGTCTTCCATTGCACAAGGCAGGAAACTTCTACTGACTTACACTTATTTTCTTATGTTTACTCAAAATATACATTTTAATTTTTGTAGTAAATGCCTCACAAATGACAAGCCGGCTCTGACAACAAGATAATAACACTTATCTGTTTTAGTGTATTGGGTCAGTAAGTACATTATGTACTGTATATGGATCTGCTGTGTCAACAGCTGAGCTGCTGCATGTTGTCAGGCAGTGATCGCTGTGGTATAGAGCCGGCCGGCCACTCAGCTGGGCTTTGGCTCAGAAACAAAGTAGAACATGACTGCAGAATAACTTCTTGTCAATCTATAGTGACAAGAGCGCGACATTTTCAGGCGCTTATTTGTCTTCAAAAGACATTTTTTCTTAACACACAGGGGAAAACAGGATGCTTCACATTTGCCCTTAAAGGTGGAGTCAGTAGGATTTGACTAAAAAATGAAATATAGACATATACAAAAGTAATGCTGCTCAATCTTCACTTCTGGGCCTCTGTATGTGTGTGTTGGTGTCTGTGTGTATTTTGATGTTTTGGCTGACTCAGGACCTGCTCAGGACGAGTTACAGTAAAGAGTGATGTAGATGCGCAATCAATTTTTAAGTAACGATAGCACGACTGCACTTCTCCGAAGCTTAGTTACTTACTAAAGTTACTAATGTGGACGTAGCACAAAGAAAAGGAAATACAGCCCTAGTGAGCAAGCAGATAAAACTTGTTCCAGAGCGAGAGTGAGTCTCGGTTTGGCGTTCAGCTGTTTTGGAGCACTGAAGGAGAGGCTGGGAGGAGCCATGCAGAGTTGGGCTGCTTTGTGATGGACAGCTAGGTGCTAA
>JAPZDX010000010.1:2174781-2185295 GCA_029783625.1 Naso annulatus | reverse complement strand
TTGACTTTAAAGCTCAGGCCCGCTAATCTAATTCAATCCGTCTCAGAGGCTTCACTGATTGTTGAAGCCTACCAGTAATGACACTGCAAGTGCTGCAAGTGCATGCAAGCTTGGGCGCCGTAATGCAACTGTTTGTTCTGTAACAGCGGACGCCCACGTGGAAACTACTGCCGCTTCAACTGCTGCTGGTGGTTTGTGTATGACTGGGGGGTTGGGGTGTTATAACATTTTAACTTCCTGTTATTGGCTGAATTAGGCCTCAGCAGACAGAACAAAGTGAGCAGATTTTTTTTTCCGTGCAAGATCGATACAAGTGAAACAGGGCATGATGGGAATCGACCTAAAAAGTTGACAGCTATGGGTTTATGTGCTGCTTGTTATTTGGCAATGCATACATTTACTGGTATGCTCAGGTACAGTGGTCACTGCATTCCAATACATTCTACATTAAAATCTCCCAGCTGAACGGCTGAATGGCAGAGATGGCTCAGTCTCTCTGTCACTTTGTGGACAGCACAGGACAAAAAGACACAACGTAACAGAAGAGACAAAGGAAATGAGAAAGAAAAAACAGCAAAGATAACGATGACAGAAAGATGACAGCAGATATAGTCTGACACTCTTCCTTTCCAGTTGCGTTTGTTGTGTTTTATATTTTTCGCATGTCACTACGTCATGCAAAAATGCATCCTCATCTCGAAAATGTAGTTCAGCCAGTTAGAAAGTATGTTAAAAAATGTCTTATTATGGCAGAGCGTGAGTAAAGCACCAGCACAATCCAAATGTTCAGCCAAAACAAAACTGCTTTTCCAGTTGCAGGTTACAGCGTCTCTATTTGGGGATCTGTGCACCAAAACTGTAAGGGTGTCCCAGAATACTCGAGCTAACCTCAATGTGTGAATGAAACATGTGATTTAAGTCTTTTTTACTGACAGAAAATTGTCATTCAGCTGCTTCACATGTCTGCATCCACTCTGCGGCCTCCTTCCTTGCTGTTTTCTCTCTGTCTCCCGACGCTGTCATGGTGACGGGCACCCAGCAGACTTTTCTGTGAGTTTGTGGACACCCTTGCCTCAGACGGAGAGCTGGCTCTTTCTTTTCATTGTCAGACCCTTCCAATAAAACATAATGGCACTGAGGCTGCGGGAGAAAGTCACTGAGTTACATAAAGCTGTCACATGATTGGACAAGGCACAACGAGCTCAGTCATTCTGCTACTGCCGCTTGGCTACTGGGACAGAGGAGTGGGCTACTGAACTGGACAGCAGACGCACAGCATGATTTATAGAGAAGGCACAGCTTTCAATGTGGTGAGTTGCCACTGAGGGAGAGAGGGCAGGAAGGCAGGCACTGCATGTACTGAACTGTGCAGCCAGATTTCCAGCAAAAATCAGTCTTGGTGCTAATTTTTTTATTTCTTTCTCCCCTATTTAACGCAGTAGAGTCATTATCAGAGCCTCTGATGGTCTGGAGAAGTTAGACCATAGCGCTTGTCTACTCTGGTACTCAGCCAGTACATTCATCTTTCAAACTCTTCTTTCTTTTCCTACTCCTTATTCCTTTTAATGACCCAAACACCAGCTACTGTGTGACTATGTAGAGCCACCATTTCCCTGGGTATAAACATACAGCAGCAAATCAGAGGAGATCCTCCACTGGTTTAATATAGCAATTCAACAACTAGGGCCCGACCAATACATCAGTTTGCCAATATTACCTGGCAATATTGGCTTTTTGCATGTATATATGTTCCTCACCATGCAGCAACATTAAAACTGTTTTAAAGGCCAGAAAAACCTCTTGGACTAGTGATTTAAAATGGGGTTATCAAGTGATTTGTCCAGCAGGGGGCAGTCCCTGATTTAATAACCAATATATGGAGCATTTACTGTTTTTTATGCTGATATTTAAAATATATTTTGTTGAAATGTGAGATATCCTGCCCTCATTGCATACCTTTGATGCAAGTATCTGATAACCACATTCAGATGAAACTGTTCATCTGAGTTTTCATGCTCCCGAGTATCGGTGTCGGTATTATTTCCAAAAAATCCCACAATGGTCGAGCCCCTCCAAACAACTGGCTGTCAAACTCACTATGAACACTCTGTGTCTACATTACCCACAACTTCATGCTGTCTGTAAACACACATGGCTTTCAAACTCATCATTTCCTGCTAGTAAGTCACGCTTTACGTAAGTAAAGCCTTCAGTCTTTAAGCACAGGATAGCTGAGTCTACAGACATTATTACATTACATTATCTTGACAGATTTCCTTCAGGGCCACACATGACAGTCCACAACTGTAACTGTGTAAAGATCCTCTTGACACTGATCTTTATGAGTCAAATCATCAGCACAGTCCACTCTCTGCTGTTTATGTTCAAAACAACCTTTGCCGATAAGTCACTGTTAGAGTTGGGAAAAGGCAGTTAGTCTTTTATGTCATCGTGCTAGAATTCCACAATAACCTTTCAGCTTATTGTAAGTCCGATTATCTAAAACACTTCCCTGGCTCTGTATTCAGACTGTCAGTGGGTATTTTTTGGCCAATCATGGTAATTTCAGAGAGCAAAGCAAACAGCTGTCTCATTTTCTACATTCCTGCTTTTTCTTTTCTTCCTCCTAGTTACTTCCTGGTCACACAGAGGAGAGGAAATGAGCAGGAAGCCTCGCTGAGCAGGTTTGCAGAAGACACTCTCCCAGTGAAGTGACACTCTCCTTCGCTGGCTTCCCAACCATCAAACACAACCAGTCATAATGTCTGGAGGCCCAGGCTGAGCGGGGGTGCCCCTGCTGGGAAATGAACCCAAGCCTTTGGCGGTGGGCGACTGCTCTCCCTCTGCACTGCTCGGACGTGCCATGCATTGTGCAGTTTAACATAAAACATGCGTCAGCCACCCACTTCTTGTTCATTTCATGGCGACTCTTTAAAGGGTAAGAGGGGCACTTTGCCATTTTAATAACAGCTGCATTTGCAAAGCTTACAGCTGCAGTCCACATCCTTTACATGGATTAACCTCACAGACTGTGAGGTAGTTGAGTAGTGACAATTTACTCAGCTGTCTGTGTTTTTGAAACATCATCATGGGGTTCATGGTAAAGAGATGACATGCTATAGCACTAATTAAATCTAAAATGTTTCATCCCCATTCCCATGAGGAAGGTGGAGGTGATTTGATTGACAGGTCAGGACTGCCAGCGGGCTGAGAGCCCTCACTGTGGGCTGACTGACAGGAACTGCCGAGGAGTGGATTAAAATGGACAGTTATCCTCACTGCACATTAGGCCTCCTATACTCTGCACAAGCTTCCTGCATCTTCACTAAGAGAGGGATCTGCCAGGTGATTGAAGCATTATGGACAAAGCAACAATGAAGTTTTTCTTTTGTTCCAGATCAAGAGCGAACCCCTCAGACACACTCAATATCTACTGTGAACTCATACAAAGACAAAATTAACAACTGATCTTTTTCACACTGTGGCCACCCTGAACAGCTCAGGGGAAACTCCTGAATGACTTACAGGAAGAGGGTGATGTGGAGAAAATTTCCATCCCCTACATGCTGTAATATTATAGTATTAAAATATACAAAATATACTGCATAAGGCCCCTTTTCTGCTTTTTCATAAAGCAAAGTTAATTACTTCAAAGACTCTTTTCGTCTTTATAATCAAACACTTGGCAGTTCTCTTTCTCAAAAAAAAAAAACATAATAAAAAACAAAAAAAACCAAACAACCTGAGAAGGCAATGTCAGGTTGCGGTTGAGTTTGAAACTCACAGACGAATGCAATTTGTGACAAGGTCGAGGGACTGCAAGTGAGACGGCCTCAATACCGATCAGGTACAAATGCATAAAAAACATAAAGCATTGTAATTTTTACAGCTGTACACTACTAACACTATATGGATGTGATACAAGAACTATCTTTTTTATATGGCCTGGCTAAGGTCAATACCTTTGCAAATCATGAACAAATACATCAAAAGAATGTGAATGCCAAAGAACATTCTTTTATTTTAAAGAACATAGATAAATAAACTGAGGAATAAAAAATAATTCCTTTAAAACTTATGGTGCAATCATAATTTAGTAAAATAAGCAATTTTACATAAAACACTACAAACAGTAGTGCAACAGCAATTTAAAAATGAAAATCTAGGAAAATGTCATCTAAATCTGAAAAAGCACTATGTTAAGTTACTGCTAATGAAAAGTGAAAATTTCCTGAAGCTGCAGCTTCACATTAAAAGCATTTACCTATCAAAATGGAGTTAGCTTTTATTTTAAAGGGGGCTGGTCACAGGACATACAATATGTCTGGTAGGTTACGTCTTTTTATGGAGCAAAACAACGGTCATTTTCAGTATTTGCTGACAGCGGATTTATTTTAAATATGTCCAAGAGTAGTTTCATATCATCTGTGAGAGTGATGGAACAAGAATGGAGCTGTTCATGTAGATGAACTGCTGCAGACCACAGGTGAGCTAAAAAACTTCCTCATTCAAGTTATCAAGCTCTCTGCTAGCATCTTACATATTGTTCATTTTGTGCCTTTTATGTTTCGCTGTTAAACCCAAACCTCTGCCATCACACTGCTTGTCAAATCTACTAACTCTTGTTATATTTTAGGTGATATGTAGTTTTGTCTTTAACAACTCACCACCGTTGCTGCTGCTGCTGCTGCACAGACTTGAGTTGCCCGCAGCAGCATGTAATCGTGTGAGCTACTGCATGTTGTAATGTGCACCTCACACATAGAATCAAAGTGAATTGATCTACCCTATGGATTGGATGATTGATCTAGTTTTTTAGTCGATATTGAGGTGATATCCGATACCAGTATCGGATTGGTGCGTTCCAAGCTTGTACGTGCTGCGCCTGCACCAAGGCAAATCCCTCTTCACAGATATAAAAACTGTTGTTATGATTAAGCATTTTTGGAACCCATTCTCGCTAATATAGCAGCTTCTGACAGATTATATGTCTGATAAAAAGTTACAAATAGCATTAGCGAAGAGGTAAAGGAGAAAAATAAAGAAGAGCTGTTAAATGCATATAATCATGACTACAGCGACAGGCTCACAGGGTTTCCCTCTCTATTTAAGAGTTGTTTTTTGTTAACTGGTCCACTTACCTGAACAGCCAAACCGAGTGATTTCTCTCACTGACAAGTTGCGACCAATTCTGCTTGTTGAATCAGCCGAAAAACTTCAGACAAGCGAGCTGCAGTCCTGGTTCTGCTGTTCACACTACTCTGACCAGAGACAGCGACTGACAGCCCTGACAAGTCCCGACCCTGACAGTCGGCCCAGTGTGCAGGGGCCTTAAGAATGACTTGAGACACACCTTACATCCTCACAATAGCTACAAATCTTGGGATTTGACTGCTTGAATTAAGCCCTTCACTAATGTAGCTGGCCTTGGCTTAACAATAGTGTTTTCACAGCCACTTGCAACAATACATTTGCAACATGAATGGTTCTCCATAATAGGTCCATGAAATGGCCCCGCATGCTTTAAAAAAAAAAAAAAAAGGCCAATGTTGAACACCCGACAGACGCAATTTACATCAAAATTCACACAACAGCAAATAAAGTAGCTACATGTGCCACACATAGCGAGATAACAGCAGTGTGAGGGTGTAGTACTGTTTATTTGTGCTCAGCCACTGTGACACTATCAAAAAAGGTTTTATTTCTCTGGTTCAACGTCTTTCTCGTTGACACTGCTTCCTCTCTTTTCATTCTGGACCAGTGCTGCTCTCTCTCTCTCTCTTAGAGTGCACACTGGATGGAACGAAACATGGGAAATATTTTACAATGACGACAATGCTCATTAGTGCTGACTTTTCAAGTTCAAGGCTACAACATGAACGTTGCATTGGAGCTGTATTTTAAGACAGTGTACCAATATTGCAACTACAGTGAATGTTTGGGGACCATATGTCGTAGGTCGCTCCCAGTAAAAGGATCTTGTAGTGTGCACCCCCTAGTGGTGATCAGTCATGTAGCGGCTACATGCAATATCAATTGTACACTCAGACCCACATTAACCACATTTACTGCCGTACCCAGATGTGGTTGAGCAACATGCCAAGTTTTCTCCTAGTCTATTTTATTAACGATTTCCTCTCATCAGATTCTTGATGACTGCATCACTGTTCAAAACTGAGCATTGTACAGTAACAGCCACAGCTGAAGTGCCACTTGGCTTTGGGGGTAATTTTTCATGTGACAGGAAATACTGAAGATCAGACCCTGTGACGGTGAAAGCCAAAGGTCTGACGTTCCGGCATGTGCCACTGCCAGGATGAGCAATCATCTCCATTTTCAGCTTCTTGTAGCCGCATCAGCAATGCAGGGAAATGATGCTGTACAGTCAGACAGAGAGCTGAGCCTGACAAAGGGCAGACAGGCAGCAGAGTTCAGATCAGACGGTACACTGCAGTGGAAATTGGCCCTAATAGAACGTCTTGGCCGAGTCTGACAAACAGTTACTATGTGAGATGAGATGAAAGCTCAGCTGCTAACATCCTACATATAAACAACCCTTTCACTGTGCTCTGTGTGGAAATTGGTGTGTGCTGGAAGAAAAATCAGAAACTGCAGCAAATCCACATTTAAATTCACTGACACCATGAAACATATTAGCTTCTTTGCAATGCAGATTTTCTAACAGCATCATCCAAGCGCAGCACAGGGAGGCTTTGTTGGGATATAATATTGCCTTTGTGACTCACACATGACTTGAGACACAGCTGAAAATTCATAGCAAGTAAATTACGTATGAAGACTCTCCAGGCCATTAACATACGTACAGAATGAATGCACTTTTGTTTTCACTTCAAAAGACAAACACATGACGTCAGTCTTCCTGCCACCGTGGTAAACATATCATTAATAAATAATGAAGGGTAGTGAAATGTATTGTCCGCCTCGCCTGTCCTTTTAGCGGGGAAAACAACGCCCACATGAGTGCTGCTAGCGCCTGGCAGGCAGAGAGCCTTAAGATGCCGAAATGTTCGCTGGAGAGCAACTGGGCTTTTAAAGATACAGGCTGCACATCAACACCAAGTCATCCCATGACCTGATTTCAGTCACCATCGCATGAAATGCAAATATATCAAGTTTTTTTTATTCTATCTGAATTTTTTATTTTGACTTTTACTGTTAAACATAATTGATTTGTGATTGTTTGACACATTCTGGAAATTAATTTATATTTGAGAACAACTGAAAAATAGCTCTGAAGTAAAACATGTTAATATTTCTTACTGAAAAGTAACAAAACATATTTTATTATCAGTGCCATAACTAAAGCAATGGAGCGGATCAAGAATCAGTTCGTTCCATATGGCACCCAGCACTGAAACCTACTAAAAAAAACCAAATCCTACTCTCATCATCTAGAAAAGAAACTGTTTTGTGTCTTGCATAATTTTTCAAAAGACAAAAAAAGCCACATCGAGGAGGGTCTTGTTTTTTGTACAGTGGCAGTAATACATCTGAAAATCTGTAAGTGGTGCTGATCTGTGTGAGCTGCTGTCGCCTGTGTGACACGTCGATATCCAGCTCTGCTCACCGCTCCCGCCAGGTTGCTGAGGGGTGCTGAGTACCTCAGAAAGAAAGCCATGTTTAAAATAATGGGCTGAGACCTACAGCATAGCTTTACCTGGTTTAGTTAAAGGCAGTCGTTTTCAGACATCCCTTTGCTCTACAGGATTACAGTACATTAGGACAGCACATTTGTTTTGTGGCTAGTTTTTGAACACAAAATAATTTCAAAAGGTTTGTTGTGTTTCATGCGCGTTTGTGATTTGCAATGGGTTTAGATGAATGATGTCCATGCACTCCTTGTGATAAAACAGCTTGTATCTTTTTTTTATAATGGCTAAATTACAGACCTACATAAATAATAAGCTCTAAGTTTCATTACAATACAAGAAAATGTATTGCTGAATTATGTATTTTGTAGTTCCCTTTATTATTAGCTTCCATTTTGAAAAAAAGAACAAAGAATATTTTTTGCATTTTACATCATCAAACTGCAAACTGAACTGTGGGTGGAACACTAATGTGTAATGGGACGTGTAGGCCGCCACCTGTGACATGCGTGGTGAAAGCAGAGAGCTGTGACATTTTAGCCGTCTTATCCACACTGTACGACGGTGATCTGATAAACTTTGGTACAACATCAAATTTGATGTTTGCAGACTGTGCAATGATAACACCTTGTGAGTCACAGACTACAACACAAGCCAATGAAACGTCTTGAACGCTATTTTAGTGAAAGAAAAAAAACCATAAAGCTAATCAAGAACTATGTTCTCCAAAAAAGAGGAAGAGGAGGAGAATGTGGAAAAAAAAAGAGAAAATTTTACATGAAATGTCTATTCATAAAGAACGTTTTATTGTGGACATTTTAATTTTTGACAACGCACTGGCTAAATTATTTATTAAAATAATACTAATAAGATAAAGACTAACTGATTCTCTACATGTCTGACTGCAAGATTGGAAACAGAACTTTAAAATCCAAAACCCAACAGTGCTATGCTCTTCATGCTGCCTCTTGTAAGTCTCTGGCCAACGGCGCAGACACCCGCACATGCAGGAAACCTGTTACAGGAACCCACAATCGCCATTCCACTGCTTTAGCAGCAGTGCAAACTAAGGTTTGGTCGGTGTCAGGCAGAATCAGAGGATTTCTGCTGAATTTATTCAGTGGTAAGGTTTTAAACATAGACCCAGGCACTCCAGTGCACTACTGAACCTCTGAATAAAGGCCAAATGGACTTGAGAGCTAAACGGAATTGGAGAGATTAAGAAAAAATGAGGAGGATTTAAATGGAAATGTTGAGCAGGATATGAGGGAAAGCCATTCTTTCGGTGCTCTCATGCTCGCCTGCGCCCCAGATGTAAATGAGCAACTCTTATTCTTTTCAGAGGAAATGAAGCCACACTTCACAACCAGTCACTGACTTTGCACAATTCAAGCCAACGCGCACATAAGCAAAGATGAGCTGAGGCAGTGGAAGTGGCTTGTTGATCATTGAGCTGTGCATGATGCTATCAGCATGGCTCCTTAAAGCAACACAAACAAGAAACATCTCTAAGACGGACAGCTCCATGCACCCCATTTTGACAAGCTCTCATGCAGGTGTATCTCTTTAACACATCATTTCCTGACCTGACACTGCTACAACAGTATGCCTGGGCCTGCCTGTTCTGTCCTATTCTTTAAACAAAGCTGATGTAAAAAGCTAAAAAACATGACAAGGAAGCCTCTGGGTTTCTAATCAGTGGAGTGAAAGGAAAACTAGTAGTTGTGATTTGGAGATGCTGTAGGAGCTGCAGGCGCTTCAGAGGTGATCATATGATCTGTAACTCTGTTCTCACATGTCAGTGTACATCGCCAGCAGGCTCTGTCATAGCCTGCATTCAGCTGTAGGTCAACATTTACTCATCTCTAACAACAACTTTGTTTCATCCTGTGAGTACGTCACGGCTCGGCCATGTGCAGAGGGAAAAGAGAGACACATTTCATCCCTCTGCACTGGAAGTGCGACACAAAGGAGAACATTGTCGTGGTGTCTTTCTGACCTCTGAGGTTCCTGCATGACGCTGAGCGCAAACGAGCGGCTGACTGTACTCTCAGCCCCAGACGCACGAGCCCAGGCCATCTGACCCACCAAAACTCATGACATCAGCTCCTCGACTGGACCCTCCAGCAGAGGAGAGGGCCTTTTTCTCGACTTCAGCTCATGAGATGGGGAGAGGCCAACGTTTATTCATTCATTTAAAAACACTCAAATCTGCCTGGATTCATTCAATAACCAGCAGATGTTTTTTCAACTGAAAGATGGAGCTTTCCATACACGGTCTGACCGTCATTTTGAAGAGCAAACTTGAACTTAGTATGTACTGTTTTGTAAACTGTCGAAAAAAGTGTAAATCTAAAGACAGCTGTCCATGCTGCGCCTCGGCTCAACCCACAAATACACAGTTTAACTCTGTACATGGCAGGAAGGAACTTACCACGAGTTTTCTGGCATTCTTTGCACTGCACACAGGGCAGGCCGGTAAAAATATCATATCACAGTTTTATTTATGGCAGAATCACAATTTTGATTTCATCACGATTCTTTCGTTTTCATACTGGTTAGGACTATTTTACAAGTTACAGCAAACTTACTTTGGCTCACATATGTATGGTTGGCTTACGTTTGGTTCCTGGTTCCTCAAAATGATTTTGTTTTGATTTATGAATTATTACATTTTAAGAATTACATGCTGAGTAAATGTGTTTTATAAACTAACTGCAGGCTCTGCAAATTTAAACAAATTAAAATAAAAAAATATTGAACTCTTCAGGTGAATTTGCATGACACTGTGTCGTGACAGCCAATCAGTGTTGACATTCTCCTGATGTCACTGACGTTCTGAAGGCACGAGCACGACGATGTGCGGACGCTGAATCAGACATGGAGGTCAAAACAGCGCTGTGT
>JAPZDX010000010.1:2157711-2170889 GCA_029783625.1 Naso annulatus | reverse complement strand
TCACCTGCCCTTCCATCTGTGTGAGTGTGAGTGGATAATGACTGAATTTTCATTTTTGGGTGAACTGTCGCTTTAAGAAAATATCAGCTATGCTTTTAGCCTGTAGTCTGACACATTTTTAGCCTGAATTATTTCCTAATCTTTGTAACTGACAGACAATTTTCGGTCAGCATAGGCAACTTTACGTCATCCCCTGCAATACGTAACTATGGTATCCCCCAAGGATCAGTTTTATGCCCCATCCTGTTTTCCATCTCTAAGCTCCCCCACGGTGTTATCATATGGGAACATAACATTCATTCCTATGCCAATGACACACAGTTCTATCTTCCCATGAATCCAACTGTCAACACCTCCCTCCAAAGCCTACACAACTGCTGAGCTGAAATCAAAAACAGGATGACTGACATCTCTCTTTAGCTAAATGACTCCAAATCAGAAGTGATTCTTTTTGCACTCATTGCATTCGTTTCATCCTGTCTTGACTACTGTAACTTCCTATATACATGTTTGTCCAAGAAATCCCTCCATTCCCTCAAACTAATACAAAATGCTGCAGCTTGTCTTTTAACTGGTTAAAAAATGCAACCACATCACTCCTATTTTAGCTTTGTTACATTAGTTACCTGTAACTGTTAGAACTGATTTTAAAATTCTTTTAATTACTTTTAATGCCCTGTCAGGTTTGGCACCCCGTTATATTTCTGAGCTGCTTCCTACCTACAGCCAAACATGCTGCCTGAAATCTTCTGACAAATTGTTGTTATCTGTTCCAGTCACACCTAAAAGCCAAAGGTGACCCTGCTGACCAAGCACAGAGTTGATGAATAGGAGTTCTTTGGAAGAGTCAAGTTCCAGCGTGCTGTGGAGGCATGTGGGGACAGCAGGACTCTAAGAGTCCCTTCTGTTTAACTCAGGAGCTGAGAGGTTCCACTGCTGGGGTGTGCCATTGTAAAACTAAACAAACAAACAAACATCCAAAAACAAAACAAAACAAAACAAAAAGAGTCACAACAACTCTTACTGCAGCACGACAGCATCATTCAAGGCCTTTTGTTTGCACTAATTACTGTCTTGTGGAAACACACAACAGCAACTCTTCTGTGCACATTCTGGGCACGGACATGAGACCAAAAATAGGAAGCATCTTCAGATTTAGGGTTTTAGTCTTGAAAATGATATAGAGGAAAAGGCAAGTTCCTGCTCATACTCACCAGAGATAAAAAACAATCAAAGACCGCTTCCTCATTTTTGGGGTTCGAACAAGGTCTATGAAAGAGTGTTTTTCCTTCACTTCCGTTTTCTCCTCCATTTTATAGACCTGGTGAAATGATGAGTAAGACAGTGAGAAAGAGAGACTTTGGAGTTAAGGTTATAAAGGGACAAAACACAGTGCTGTTTAGTTTGCATATTTTAAAGATTACAAGTGCTGGAAACATTTATGCAAAGTAATAAGTATTTGCTTTAAAGTGAGCCAGAGTCATCTGTTTGATAGTGGAGTACCTCTGTGTGTCATACAGTTAGTGTATTTCCACTGTTTCTGAAGCAGCTACTCAGTGTTACGCAGTGACGATCCATGAGGTGATTTACAAATCATGATGTTGAAACAGTGTATAAATTTGCTATTTATAATCAAATGTATAATATAATTTGTTACATGTTCATAAATGCTAAATTGTGTCTCCTTGTCTTTGTGTCATTTAAAAAAAAAGTCCTGTCAGATTAAGAGAGCAAGAGACTCTTAGTGTGTTTGGCTAACAAGTTTACCACCTACAGCAATAGAACTAAATGTTTCCTCCTAAAAACAACACGGAACAACTTCGCGAGTTTGTGGGCTTGGAAGTTATATTAAAGTAAAACCTTGGGCATGACCAGGACACCACAGTGAGGTTATTCCCTCCATGTGGAAGCCTGAGTTAACGTTATCTGCTCAGTCCATCTTGATAATAGGTCGACGCCATAAAATAACAATGACAGCAAACATGTTGTTTAGTTCCTCTCAGTGTGTGAAATACCCCGTGGCAATCTCTCCCTATCTACTGCTCCAGTGTTATGCTGAAGTCTTACAAATAGACAGACCAGCATGAACGTCAGCTGTGGCAGCCGAACCAGCTTCCTCCCCAGCATTTTGGTTGTCCTGCTTAAGCTTTTTTTTTTTTTAAAGATATATTTTTTGGGCTTTTGTGCCTTTATTTACAGGACAGCTGACGAGTGGACAGGAAACAGGAGAGAGAGAGGGGGAATGACATGCAGCAAAGGGCCACAGGTGGAATCAAACCTGGGTCCACCACGCGAGGACACAGCCTCTGTATATGGGGCGCCTGCTCTACCGACTGAGCCACCTGGCATCCCCCGGTTAAGCTTTTTAGAAGTGAATTCAAAGTGGGTTAGTGAGAAGCTTTGTTTTCTCTTTGCCATGTTTAGTCTATAAGTGAGCCAAAATTGAAGCAATTAAAAACTTCAACGCTTTGCAGACAGGTGTTCCAGAACTGATGATACTTCCTTACATCTAGAGAGTAATGAACAGAACTAAACTAAAAAAATTGCCCCAGCACACTAAGAGAGCGCTCACTATTGTTATGACGATTTCCCCACAAAACAGAGACCCTTGAAAGAGGCACTTTGAATGCGCAGCTAGATATTTATATTAAAGTAAATGATGGAGATTGTGCCAACCAATCTATGTTACGGGAAGCTGATACAGCATAAATCCAAGGTTCCATTATTTCTTTTGAGGCCGCAAAAACAAAACAACAACAACAACAAAAAAAAAAAACCCAAAGGGAAGGGGAAAGGGGAGGAAATGACTGCTGAGCTGAAGTTTGAAAAGGAGTTAGAGGCGCAACTGAAAGAGAAACTGACTGAGGCCCTTTGCACAAAAGCGGAAGCTACACAACCAGCACTAGACCAACGTAAAAAAACAACAACAAATATTTGAAACAAGACATAAAGCAAGGAAGTAACATGCATAACAAGTTCATGAAAAAAGAGAAACACAGATTTCATATCACAGCATAGCAACGTTACAGGAAGGCTGTGTTACAAAAATTACAACTTGTGTGATATCATGCACACTTCTTAAAAAAGACAATACACAACCAGATGTTGTAACGATATAGATAAAGTTTATATAAATTAACATATGCACTAATTAAAAAGGGATTTGTTCAAACATTTATCTAAGACAGAGGTTCAAGAGTTTATTAATTCTCTACATCTGGAAAGGCAGCAGGCCCAGATGGATCTGGCACAGATTTATAAAAGAAATTTGGGTTAAATGGTTCCGGTGGTCAGACTCCAATGTATGTTGACTCTTTTCATAAACAAAAGTTACCTCTAGCTTTAACTATATGGCAGCTACAGCTTTGATACCTGATAGAGGCAAGTCGCCTGATCCGTGTAGCTCTTATAGGCCTGTTAGACTTTTTAATGTGGATAGTAAAATCCTTTCTTAAACTCTTGCAAATTGAAAATATTATCCCTAAAATTCTTAAGATTCAGACCAAAGAAGGAATATCCTCTTCATTTTTTCATAAGCTTTTTTTTCCAGTTGTATAATGACCAAATTTGGAAATTTATTTAAGAGACGATGATCAAAATAAAGCTATTAATTCAACCATTTGTGTATTTATCTGTAATCGGCAAACAGCCAAAAAGAATTTTTTTTGACTCCACCATTAATCAGGTCTCTCAAATGTGCATAAAATGAAAGCTCCACACACCCTTTTAAATTCATTTTTTGTCTTTCTTGTCCTAATGTGGAAGTAATCACTGCCATGGGTGATATCTCTCGCCATTCATCCAATAGTTGACCGCTGTTTGGGGGCAGTCACAAATGCAGCAGTAACTGCAGCAGACTGGAATGCTTGACAACAATGAAATACCAGAACAAGGCTGATTCTTTACTTCCACATCTTTTGCACGAAGGAAAAACTGTTGAAGATGTTGCCTTTTGCCTTGAACATGAAGCTTTAGCCTCAGTCTTTTGCCACAATATTATATAGAATATCTATCATGAACCCCTTTACATGATTCTTCTTTTACGGAGTTGGAAACCATAAAAAAAAAACTCATGAAAATAATGTCAGTGAGAACGAAAAGCTTGACAGGTGCAACAAATTTTCTGACTGTGACTTTGACGAGTATTTATCATTATTGTTGAAATTTTGAAAAGTTACATATATTACCAGTAAATCTAAAACATTGACAGACTAGTAAATATTTAAAAAATGTTGTATCTGTACCTGACACATCTCCAAATCTTTGGTAAGGGGCTTCCCATTCATCTGTGCTGCTCTCTGGATCAGATCCCATGCCTCCTCTTTCCTGTCATTGGCCATTAACCAGCGAGCTGACTTTGGCAACACCCTAAAAATGTAAAGACAAATTGCTACGGTGACCTTCTTCTTCTGGTCTGCTGCAGAGAGACACTTCGATAGACACTTCACACACACACACACACCATGTAATCACATAACACCACGTTTTACAAGTAAAAGTAATTGTCATATGTAGGATCCAGGTGACAAACTGAGAGATACCCTCAAAGTCAGATGGTGCGTTTCCCTGAATTTGGCACCAGTTATGTGTGACATCAAGCATTTGCTACAATTTTATTTTCAATTACAGAAAAACACAAGCACTTTACCTAGACCGTCTGTTGTGGATTTTCCAAAGCCGCTGTTGAAGTGACTTTTTGGAAACTTAAGAAGCTGGACATAAAATCCACACAGTAACGAATCTGGGTCACTTGGCTGCCGACTCACCAGATGTAGAAGATGAAGAGGAAACCAGGTGCTGAGATAGCCAGCTGCAGTTTACGCCAGTCTCTTATGAGGTACGCCAATCCGGCCAGCAGAATGTAGCCAAAGCCAAAGAAGTAGTCAGTAATTATACCGGCCAACATTCGCTGCTTCGATCCTGTCCATTCTGTGCCTGAATGAGACACAAACAGGACCAGACACATGAATTATGTCTCTATCTTTGGAAACAGAATAGTTTTACAGTACTTGCACAGTCAAATCTGACAGAACACTGTGTTTACTTTCACACTGTACTGAAGAAAAGAAAAACAAAACAAAACAAAACAAACGAAAAGGCCTGAAAGCTTGACAGGAACCAGTTCATCCAAATTAACAGTGAGAGGAAAAAGAAAGAAAACTGAGAAAGAAAGTCTGAGCTCTTCACTGCTAGGACGTGTGCTTCTTAAGCGGAAACTGTTCATTAGCCAAACAGTTCTAATAAAACCTCTTCTAAGCAAGGTCCGTGAATTGTCTTGAGTGTGACATTGTTTTTGAAAAGAAACTTTGCTATTAAGCTTCATGAATGTAATTTTGCCATGCTATAAGCACCAACAAAGAACTTTCATTCACCTCCACCGTACTCGGGTGGCAGAATGCACTAAGTCCTGCAGTTGGATATTCAAAAACCATTTTAAACAAAATCAAACCAGTCTACCTGTCTAGATACAAAATGGAATGTAATTTGAGTGAATGTAAACTTTTAATCAAATTAAACCATGACACGTTGCAGGCCTCGTAAAGGCATCCTGCACCAACTGAGTTTATAAGATCCTGTGAAGACAAAACTGAAGTTGGAAGTGTGTTTCATCACGTCTTTTTCTGTACATCACCTAAAAGCCAGTATCTGAGAAAACAATGGCAAAAAGTCATCCAGGTGAGTTTCCTGTTGGACATATAGCTTCGTTTGTTTCAGCATTATTTTATATTTTTCTTCTATGCTGCACCTTCCATTATATTTCATGTTTTATTGCTGAACTAAATTCGATCCTTTTATAACAGAGGTGGTTGTGGATCAAAAGTCACAGCCAGTCGTCCGCTTATGGTTGGAGTTCGTTCCCCGGCTCCTCCTTTGTGCATGCTGTGTGTCCTTAAGCAAGATACCGAACCCCAAGTTGCTACACTTAGCTCCTTCATCGCTCTGTGAATGTATGTGTATGTATTCCTGATGAGCAGGTTGGCACTTAACCCTTTGGAAATCCATGCCATTGGTGTATAAAAGTGTTTGAATGGGTGAATGCTGACTTGGTGTGAAAGTGTTCTGACTGGTTCAGAGGCTAAAAATGCGGTCCATTGAACATTTAGATGATACAGAGAGAAAAAATACACATAGCTTAAGCTTTCTACAGACACTGACCCAGGACAAAGGCATTCATGATGACACCAGAGATGGTTGTTCCAACCAAAAAGCGCAGGGCGGTGTACATGTAGAAATTAGGAGCAAAAGCAGCACCAACCCCAAAGACTGCCTGAATTGCCAGGCTAATGAGGATGATGATCCTCCGACCGTACCTGGAAGAAGACAAGGCATTTACAAAGTTAAAATTGTACTGATGCAACAAACAGCACATGGTGAATTTAAAGTAACAGTTGTAGTAAGTAATTCAGAAGAAAAAAACTGCATGCAAATGTTGCCATCTGGTGCATGCCATCAAACTTACTTATCAGCTAAGCTCCCAAACACAATCGCTCCAACAAGAAGGCCGAACATGTAGACAGATGAGCCCATGTTGTTCAGGGTGGCATTTTCACAAACCAGGTCCCACTGTGAGGTGCACAGAAAAGTGTTTCAATTAAATGATGCGTCAGTACAGAGAACATCATGAAAAATGCCATTTATATGTTACCAAAGACTGGACTTTGTATCATATAAAGACTCATATATAGAAGTGTAGGTTACTTGACTGCTCATCGTACCCTCTGTTGTCCACTTCCCTGAGCATACATCTATATTATGTAAGTGTGTGTGGAGAAGGACACACTTAATGCAAACATGTTCAACAGACATTTCTTTATCATGGTTAATACACTATTTTTATATTTTCTTTGACTTACATTGACTGTATATGATAATGTACTGTGAGCCAACAGGTTGCATGACACTTTAGTTTTTTGAGTTAGAGCCATGTAACAAAACACACTTTAGATAAAGTCACACAACTCAACACAATATATAACAAAGACCCTGTCATTCACAGTCTGTTAGGACACTATAGAAAGTCACAGAATTCAGTGCAAATCAGGCCAGCTACAAAGCAAGGACAGTCTCTCTGTTGACTGCACTGATTGTCCTCGCATGTGTTAGATCTTGCAGTTCTTCTGCTTTCGCATACAATACTTAGATCAACCTCCAGCCTTTCCCCGCAGGTCTCCAAAAGGATGCCAATAAGAACTTCAGCTCGTCACTCCCTTTCTTATTCTTTCTCTACCTGAACAAAATAATTGTGCAGCGTCTGGCTAAAGGCCATGATTCCTCAGATCTGTGGTCAAACCAAAGTGACTAATGACTTTTAGGTCCTCCAAAAGCTTCTAAAGTTTTATAAAAGCCACTGATTTTCCCTTTTTATAAAATGTGTCATACGACATAACAGCACAGTGCATGGAAAGCTATAAGCTTATGCTGATATTCTGTTTTGGATGTGAGCAAAACATCAACCAAATAAAAAATATTTTTACACAACCATCTGCTTAAAAAACCTTTAAAAAGTAGAAATACTAAAGTTATTAAATAACATAGTTGTACTTTGCTCCACCTCTGGTTGGGATATCTTAAAAAACTAAATCCTTTTTTGGGGATTAGTTCCTCTGCCAAGGTTGAAGAGAGATGCTGAATTCAAACGGGGCAGAGTGAGAGGACTGCATCAAGGTCATTCGAGGTCAAGTTTTTCAAACATTACCGAAAACTTCAATTAACCGAAACAAGAATACCACAGTCGCATGTAACTTCAAACTTTTTACATGTTCCTCTAAGAACTGAACTGCACATGCATGTAAAAATAGAAGCACAGCTCCTCATGCAGTATATCCCAAATCATTTTGGTCATGTAATTGCCCTTGAAGTTTGTGAGTTACAAAACCAGGCAGGGTGGCAGGGTAAGATGAAGAGCCTATGAGATATCTGCTCTGCAGGATTCCATCTCTCAGTGGTAACCCGGTTGACCCGACTCAGACATGATACCACCAGACCACTGTAATAAAGCTGATAAGCCCGTTTACAATCCTTAGCTGCATGAAGTCCTCGTGTTAGATACATCAGGTGAGAGGGCAGATATTTAGTGAATTTAAACTCTGAATTCGGAGTCTGTTGGTTTTACACTCACCTCAGTTACGATGGTGCTTTGGAAGGTCTCTTTGCTGTACTCCCAGCCCCCTTGGCAGCTCCCAGTAGGGTGTCCATTGTCAGGAGCTAAAGCACTGCTATGGTTCAAGAGGGCTGTGCAGGACAACTCAGGCCAGCCATCAGGGTTGGACAGAAGGCTGAGGTTGAAGTTCGAAGAGGCCGGAGTGCCCGCTGAGGGCCACGTGGAGCGGCATAAATGCGGAGGAACAGCACCAGTGAAGATAGAGACCAGCATGTGGAATGCCAAAAATATCTGCGGTAGGCAGATCCATATATACAAGATCTTCTGGAACTTCCCAAAGCCCCCGATTAGACAGAGAATTTCATCAAAATTCATGTCTCAGCGTTTTTGTAGATGTACACTTAAAATGTGCAACTCTGATCAACTGGTCAGGTCTGATTCACAAGGTCCAGGACTGCCTCTAGAATGGAGTTGCACAAGCACGAGCTGATAAATGCAGCGTCATTCAAATATGAACAAATTAAGCTAAAATGAATGTGTGCCAAGCTGATGATTAACTTGTAGGGAAAGTATCCTCAGTGAGATGCAGGCACACCTGTGTTCAGCTCCAGTCTGAGTGTAACCTGTGCCCTTCTGTAGTAGACTGTGCAGCTGGCTGAGGGTGATTTAACCTCAGTGTGATGGGAGTGATTCTAAAAGAGGAGGGAGGTGTCTGCCCTCTGTGGGAGGAGCTCATGTGTGATGATGGCTGAGCAGCTGCTTTAGTCTCTGTCTCCGCCTTCTCTCTCTCAAAAAGTTTCATAAGATTTATATTAGGCAACACATTTTGACTTTCTGCCAAGAGCTTGTGGTGATGTCTTTACTGAGTGAAGCAGAACTTAGTTGAATTTTAAGGTTTTAAGGACTGCAGTAACAAAGGAGTGGTGAGACTGCTATGGGACAGAAAGGACTGTAGACATAAACTTCTTGTGATTACATCATTTTGAAGGGACTGCAGAAAGTGTCATACGACCTTTGTATGTTAACTGTAACTCGTTCAGCTGTTCCCGCTGGTTCAGGACACGCTCATTCTAACTGATACTCAGTAATTCATCTGACATCGGATGCCATGTGGGTGGAGTGTTCGTCTAAAGCTGGTGACACAAGAAAAAAGAGGAATACAGCAGTCAGGGATTAAATAGTTCTGGCTGCTCTCTCCCATCATCACTAGCTCCCATTTCCCTGTCTTGTCAGGTCAGGTTAACAGTCACATAGTTTGAACACAGGTGTGGTTCATTTTTTTGGGAGAACCTCAAACTTGTATGTGACTCACAGGTGACAGTCACTATCGCGATCAAAACCATGCACAAAACTGGAACAGAGCTCCAGAGGGGATTTTAGGGCAGGACTGATGCTTGGCATTCTTTGATCAGGCGTGGTACTAACCAAAGAACTGACACACGACATGAACACAACACCTCCAATCCAGTGCGAGGCAAAAATACTTTAAAGAGAGTACTGCATACTATAAAGACATTTTCTCCCAGGGATCGAATGGACTGCACCCTAAACTCTGATTGAAATACATTCTAACACTCTGATGCCACAATTTGCAGGATATGTCTGAAAATATTCTTGAGTTTTCTTGTGGCCCAAAGGATAAGGATCACACACAGACTGCCTGTTTTCAGTTTGATTGTCTTTTTCTATTAGTGGTGGTGTGAGGTGAAGGGTGAAGGGGAACTGTGAAATAAAGGGAACTGCTCACCCCACCCACATTACCACCACTCAGGGACCTTGAGCAAGGTCCTTAATCCCAATGGCTCCAGTGGAGCTGCTCAGTGGCTGCAGATCAGACTGTCGCCAGTTTGGGCAGCTTTAAGATGTGACTGTGTAACTGTGTAAATGTGATCAGGGCGTTCCTGAAAAAGCGAGTTTGCTCTCAGTGAACCTCTCCTGAAAAGATCGAGGTTTAAAAAGAAAAGAAAATTATGCTGAATCAAGGCCCAGTGTTTCAATGAGCCCGGGGGCCTGGAATAAAGGGATAAAAACACTTGATGCACAACACCCTTCATTTTAAGATGACTGCATCTGGGAAATAAGTAACTAGGTCTTCATCTATGTCACCTATGTTGTAACCTCCTCTTCGCTTTATGAATTGTAGCACCATCTTGTGGTTAAAATCAAAACAACTTCCTGAAATAAAACAAACAAACCAAAATAATAACAGATCAAATTTCAGCGTCATTTTCATATTACTGTGTCAGATGTACATGATCGATCTTTGTTTGTAAAAACAAAAACAAACAAAAAAAACTGGTCTAGCTACTTTTACATGACTTTTGACATCCGAGGAGACTTTAAATATTTTCCTCTCTTTCTTATGCCAAAAGAGGATGGTGTCTGAACAAATGTTTACCTCTTCATCAGAACTCAAGCTATGCCAGTGTTTGCCAAAGAATTTCAGGATTTAATTTTGCCTGATAAAGCTGGAACATCAGAGGTGAACAAACAATTTGGTATGATTTCCTTGCTGCTTCCATTAAAGACTCTTTGCATCTGTCCGGGGCCCTCCTGTAAGCAAAATCTATTGGGTAATACATTCAAACTCATAAGGATTCATTGATTTAATCTCAAAACCTTTTTCAAAGATAAAAATTCTCTGATGAATAACTGGCTTTGTGAAAGGCTTTTCTCTCAGTCTCGGATGAAAAATGCAGTAAATACATACTATACACTATATTCAATGTCTACATGCTGCATTTGCATCAAATCAAATGACGCAAGAATTCGAGTTACCATCCGATACTGAATGAAGTCTCTCATATGAAAGGTTTTTAACGTGGATTTGAAAAGAGAAGGAATAGGAAGATACAACAGGTGTGACGCAACCTGACGAAGCTCATCTTGCTAACAGTGGAACAGAAATCTAAAAACGACAAAATTCAGATAAGTGAGAACAACTACAGAGAAGAACATCAACAACCACCGCTGCCTATCAGAGTAGTGTGCACTCAGCAGCGTGTAGAAACTGGAGCCATTTTTACTCTAAAATGTGTTTGTGGCTGCAAATGTTGTAGAATTTATATTGTTCATACCTCTATGTGCTCTCAGCTAAGTTATATTCTGTTAAAAATCGGGCAGTCATTTTATTTCTGTAGCCCGATGTTGCTTGTTGCACCTGCTTTTTGTTGGTGCTTGTGTTGATTTTTGTGATTTTTGTTTATTTGGTAAAGACACAGCTGTTATGACTGTCATCACAAGACGCTTTCTTTTTTAAAATCAGAGCATTCAAATAACATCATCACATGTTTGTTTACATGACATGAACAATATTTCAAAGACATAACTCAATCATAGCTCAGTACAATATTAACTAATGACATTATTGGGTAGCTTTACAAGCAAACAAAAGATACACAGCATGTGAGCGTGAAATAACGGTACAAACAATAAATTGTTTCGGGAGGTTTTCTTTATTTTGTAACTCTCATTATTCCTTAGAATAATAAAAAGCCTACTGGTCTCTGACCCTGCTACGTTTTGTCAGAAAAATTTGGCAGCATGGTCTTTTTCACACACACTGCTACCCTAAAAATTTTCAGATGTCAACCGCCTGAGCTGTAGGCTATGTGGCAATGCAAACGCCAAATCATTTCAGCCAGACTTTAACCTGCCAGCTCTCAAGTCTGAGTAAAGTCTTTTAGGGTCACACTTCGGTAGAGCATTCTGCAGAAGTCAGCAAGAGTGGGCATGTTGAAGTTCTCATGAAACAGACCAAAAAAGGCTGCAGATCTCTGGAGGAATCTAAGTACTTGGAATGAAGCAAATTTGCCACTTTTAAAGACAAGCAAAATATAAAACTACAATATCTCAAGATGCCTATTTGATCACAATTAAATTGTGTGAAGGTCCATTAAATAATATAGAATTTTTGTTAAGTTCTGTCCTAAACCTCAATGCAATTTCTGCAATATCTTTACAATTCTACTTTCAACAGATAGAGGACATGTGGAAACAAAACCGGAATGCTGGAATAACCAAACCTAGCAGGAAGCTGTTAGGAAGATCAAACAAGGAGGGCAATTATCTTCAAAGTTGGGACCTGTGCTCCCAAGCACAAAGGAAAACAGCTGGTTACTGACCAACTGGCTCAAGCCACATTCATAAAACCATCAGTGAGGGAGGGGGCTTGTAAAACTGATAAAGGTAAAAGGAGCAATAGTTGAGGCAATATGTCTCTTTGCTTTCTTTCCTGGAAACACTTATTCCATGACAATCAAGCATTAGGTCTGATAATCATGTGCCTTTGTATGAATTCATCAGTGTATTTAATTTGCCAGTCTTGCATTGCTGATCACATACTGATGATCGATTGGGCGAAACCCTATAAATGAGCCAGAGTAAGCTTAAAAGGTTAATTGTCACCTGCTGTCAAGGCAAAATGTTTAAAAGCACCATAAAATGAAAATCACATGTGAAATGGTTTAAAGTGAGCATGAAAAAGTCTTATCACTCTAAGGGTATTTTTTCTTCAAAAAGAAGCAAAGCAGCTATTACACGAGATGGATCAGCCTTCAAGGACTTAAATGAAATGTGTACAGAAAGGTGTGCGTGTGTGTGTGCTCTGACAAATTCATATAAATAAAACTATAGATACATGAGATAAAGAACACATCTGTGTTTGAAAGAGAGCCCTGTGTCAGTATTATTACAGTAGAATGAAGTCATTATGTTACAGAAAAAGCGGTAATATTTGGATAAAATATTTTAAGAAAAAACTCTACCCAGTTTAGAAAATATAATAGGTTGCTTTGTGAACTAATGATCATGTGTCATTCTTAGATTTGGTTAACTGGATTCCGTGTATTTCAGTCCAAACTGTAGTTACTGCATAACACCAACCTACAGCCCACAGCTGTCATTTTTATAGACTTGTGTTTGAACTGCAATGAAGCTTTTCTCTGGTCTGTGTCACTGTGCTGTCCTGCACACCACCTGAAGGCCAACGCCCAGCTCTGTTGGGGATGAAATTCCAAATTCCAGGATGTTTTTTCATGAAGAAGGTGTGCACTGTGCATGCTGCATACTTACTGAA
>JAPZDX010000010.1:1977526-1987967 GCA_029783625.1 Naso annulatus | reverse complement strand
CAATATCACCTTAAAAAATGTACAAAAACAAAGACGATACCTAGCCTCATATCAAGATATCAATATAATATCGACGTATTGCACCTCCTGCTAAACAACAAAACAACAACAAAAAACAAAGGGAAGTTAAAGACAGTGAACCAGGTTGCTTATCATCTGCCTGAGTAGAACTGACAGACGTCTGACAAAATACAGGCCTGGCAGACTTGTTATGAATTTATTTGTGCAGTGTGTGAGCTCGACAGTTGGTGCGCTGGTGGACTAAACATCCAGTGTGCGAGACACAGGCCGCTGCCGCCACTGCAGCCTGTGCTGAGGCAGCAATCTGCACAGACAAAAGTCTTATCAACACGCACAAACAACAGTCTGACCCTCCCGCAACCTAACCGATCACACACACACACACACACACACACACACACAGCTCCATTCATTCCCTGTCTCTGCCAGTCGCTCTGCTTTAAATCAAAACCTCAAAAGAGGAACGATGAATCATTCAAATTGATCAAAACACAGGATAAAGTCTGCACCCCTTCGATCAGCTTGGGTTCACAGTATCTCACTGCAGACCTGCTTTTCATCCGTTCTTCAAAACTGAAACTCCTCCAGTCACTGAATGACAACACACAGATTTTCACAGATCACATTCACACACTCTGTGACCTGCAGTTTAGATGATTAAACAGACAAAGGTTGAGGAGGCTGAGAGCTGCAGATAAAAATGAAGTAGGTGTTTAGTTTGAGGATCAGCTGCAGCTGTAAGGGTTTGACCAGAACGACAGCTCCGACATGAATTTTGTTGATACATTTTGGTTCCCTTGAAATTTTCCCTGTGTGAAACCAAATGGAAAATTGGAAAATTCAAATGTCATAACTAACAAGCTGATTCGGACCACATGAACCAAACTACAGGTATAAAAACATCCTTAGTTTTAGAGTTTGGACCTTAAACATGAAGGCCAGGTGAGTAACCTCAATTGCTGAACACAGCGATGCAGTGTGGCTGA
This sequence comes from Naso annulatus, assembly GCA_029783625.1. NCBI lineage: Eukaryota > Metazoa > Chordata > Actinopteri > Acanthuriformes > Acanthuridae > Naso > Naso annulatus. Next base: position 1,986,960 of record JAPZDX010000010.1, on the reverse strand, counting down.
GATTTTGAGCTATCAGTAATTTCCTGCCAAACTTTGAAGGGATGGATTAGAGCTGGAGTGAGCAGAGTCAGGACCTGGAGTTGAACTGAGTCGAGGTTCCATGTAGAACGACGTGGAGCAAGCAAGTCAGAGCCGAGTCCAGGAGCGATTTGAGTAAAGTGGAAATCCTGGAGACATGGACCAGAACCAGGACAGGAAGAGGAGAACAGGATAAGCGGAATGCAAAATGAGGTCAGAGACTCAGACTGATTGATCAGGCCATGACGTGTCCTCCTCTGATTGGTCACATCCAAGTTGTGACTATTTTCCAGAAGAAAACACGCTACATTTGCAGCCATGATCAGCCCTACACTCATATATCATGGTATCACAATATTTTGCATGACAATATTGTATCGATTTATAAATACCAAGTATTGATATTTCATGAAATAAATTCTTCATAAATGTTTCAAATACAAATTAAACTTGTTGTATAATAGGTTAATAAAAATCAGATGACTTTTCAGTCACTAGATGGCGCTAAATGCTCACTGGTGAGGTAATAAAAAATGCAATAAAAATTATTAAGGGAAGATGAATAGACTGAAAAATGTATCATATTGGATGAAAGAAATGATGCTGACAAAGTTTAACTGCAAAATGATTTGTAGATCAAAAAAGTGAGAAAATCACAGTAAATGATTTCACAATATGCAACAGATCGCAATATCATGATAATGTCATATAATGACGAAGGTTCTGTGATAATATCATGTCGTGTGGCCTCTGGCGATTCCCACCTCGAGCATGGCTGGAGATTAGAGCTGCAACTGTGATTAATAGGCTCATGTTGACGGGGATCCTTTTTGTTTTATTTTCAATGGAGTATTGTGGATGCAGCCTAACTTGAAAAGATTTTTTTAGTCCTCAGCAGTCAGCAAAGCACATAAACCTGAGTGAAAAACTATGTACCCTTGTGCTAAAAGAAAAATAGGTGGTAACCAGCAGCTTGCACTGTTTCAGCAACATTTCTGCTGAAAAGACCAAAAATCAGAAGAGCAGAGGTCCTGGATGGAGAGGCAGTAGGACTCTACAGAGGGGACAGGAAGTACGTAAACTTGACAATACGTCACCCTTGGGTTACACACTAATGATGTTATTAGTTGTTTAGACAATCAGCAGCAAAAATACAATGTAAAAAAAATAATCAGAAGTGAAACTAGACAACTTGGGCGTAACTTTCTCATTATGATGTATAACCTGATTAAACAGTGTAATAGTGGCTGAAAAATGACTCCATTCGCTGCTAAACTGGTCTCCACTAAGCCCTGTTTCTACCCTGATAGTTTCTTTGCCACGGAGACGAGGATTACGTGGAAAAATGCCTACTCTCTGTACTCTCTGTCCTGATTGGCCAATCTATGTTGTACTATGACAGGTGACATCAGTACGAGCTGATTAGCTGTTTGTGCTTTACACACTGACTCTCCTCTGCCAACAACAGAGTGTCTGCAAGCGACACCGTCAGCCGGCTCGAGTCGAGCTGAGACGGACCAGTGTGAGCAGTTTTCGTCTCAGTTCAAACTGGACTTAAACGAGAGAGACAACAAACAAAATAAAACGCGAGCCAGCACAAACGGCCGCAGCAAAGTTGTTTCCCAACCAGTCCCATGCTACAGCCAACGTCAGCGTCCCAGCTCATTAGCAGAAGTTACCTACTGCGACTGCCACGATGAAAGATGAGCTGAGTGAGTGAAACTGCCTTTTTGGGTTTTACAGTCCACAGATGTGGTTCTTTGCACCGACAGATGTGGACAGAACAGCCCCAGTGTTCAGATGTGACTTGGTAGCTGGTGAATGATGACAGAGCCTCAGCAGAGAGGCAGAGCAGCAAGACAAACCTTTCTGTTTCTTATCAGCCCCCCCAATGTTGTTCAGACATGTGGTATATGCAAATAAAAGCCTGCAGTGTGGAGCATGAAGTCACTGCCAGTGAAGTCACCGCTAACGATAAGCCCAGTGTGGTGTTTGACATGCGGGGTGCCTGAATCGCCATCTGTGTGGGTACAGAGGCACACCCAGAACAGAAGGAGATATTCCCTGAACGCTCCCAGCCAGGGCGGGGGACCTGAGCCGAGGAAGAAACAAAGCGACAGGAGCAGGAACTGGGGCCAGATCCACGGTGGGGAGTGGAGACCTGCAATTATGCACGCCAGCGGAAGCAGCTAGCTCTCCCTCTCACACAAAACTCAGCTTTATGAAAAAGAAGATCACGTTTCCACAGCTTTTGTGGGGCCTGAGTGTCTGGTTCCTATACCCTTTGTATGGGAAGCAGGAGGACAAATCTTCAGTGTCAGCAGCCAGGTTGAGTCAGGCTCCTCCCACAGGGCACAATAGGACCAGCTAATAGCATTCCAGTAACGGCAGCAGAAAAGCTGTGGACAAACATTTACAGTTGGCAAGATCGAGTTTTAAAGAGCTCTTTTTTCTCCTCCTGTCCTGGTCCCATTCAGACAGGTCAGTGGGCTCCTCCCCGGCGTTTTGTGCGGAGCCATTCACATTGCTCCATCACTCAGTGCCTCCAACTCTCTCTCCCCTGTCCTCTGCTCACTCAGCTGGACAATACTAAACCTGGACAAATGATCCCTGGCCTTCCTCAGAGAGGAAACCTGTTTAGAGCAAAGCTTTGGGTCTGCAAGGAGACAAAAGTGCAAAGAAAAAAAAAAAGCAGTGCATAAAGTAAATTTCAAAAATAGCAGTAACACTGCAATGTGGAAGGGGAATATTACAACAAAATACATCTTACCAACTCTACGTCAAACCTTGTCCAAAACTTATATTCAATGCTCAACTGATTTGCATTAACAAGTATTTCTGTGGGGCAACATTTCACCCAGAAGATGTCTTAAATGATAAATTTCATATTGCTCTGCCATGAAAAGTGTTTATCATACGCATGTTAACAACACGTTCACTGTGGACACGCATTGGGTTTCCTGCAACACCTGGCAGCTCCAGCACATTTAATGTTTGTTACTGTACGTGTTACGATAAGACTCAGCAGCATCTAGTGATGTGGCTGCACGTGCTCAACATCCCCATGCATGAAGACCAAGGCTGAAAAACTCTGGTTTGTCCATTTTGGGCCATGATAGAAACATGGTGGTGATGTGAAGGGCTCATTTTATTATTTTGAAGTGATCATACGCTAAAGAAAACACATTAAAATATTTGATTTTACACTCTAGACCTTCAGAAGTCACAACTTTGCCCTAATCTTACAGGATCTTGGTTTACTTTCTCTTGGGTTGTATTTTTCTCACTTCAGCCGCTGTTCACAAAGATGTGCATCAGCCATGTAAGCATGACCGCTGTCACTGGCTTTTCAGTGCGTCAGCTGTTCTGCTGCCGTTTGCCACCACCCTAACGTCCTTATAATGTGACTGGATTGTGATTTTATACTTAAAACATTTCTAACAGTTTGTTCTGTAAATAATCTTTAGTTTTTATTTCATCTTCCAGATGTGTTTGCCTCACCCGGGTCACTTATAGATGCTTTTATTTGCCCCACTGGACTTTGCTTCAGGTTTTCTAAATCACTGCAATTACTTTGTTGTGTGCGACATTGTCATAAACAACAGAATGGTCATGGTCATAAAAACTTGAAAGAAATCGTCCTCTTTGACCGACTCACTATGACTTGAGTGTGGTATAAGGACTCACACTTTCTGGATTCAGAAATAAAAAAAGTCGCCAGTGAACATTATCCAGGCCGACATTAAATGGTTTTCTCTAAAATGCACACAAACAAATCAGTAGAAGCTACACTTATTTTGTAGCAGACAGGACTGTCTGGTCAGGCTCTGTTCTCTTATCAGCTTGAGCTTCATTCCTTATTTTGGATTGGACTGATATGCCAGTTGTAATAGATGAGCCATAACATGAAGTTACCAGGCAACACGTAGATAAACTGCAGGGTTTTTTGGGGGAGGGGTAATAAATCCTGATAAAAAGGGGCGGGGAGTTGCTGCCCAGACTAAACACCTGCTTTTTGTTTAGTAGCAACAAAACACAACAGTGCACAATGATCCAAACTTGAGGTTTTTCATTTATAACATAGAGTGAGAGCCAGTACCACATTTATTGCACCAGATTTCTTGACCAAATGTCCCCGGAACATGTATCTAATGACAGGAGCTGAGTCAGGTCAAAACAGTGTGTGTGGAAAAGCTACACTGCTGTTTGTGGTCAAGAAAGCAACGTAGACTTTACATGTGTCCTTAGTCTGTATTTACTCCGTGTTCTGAACACCAAGGACTTGAAAAAAGACCATGATGTCTCTCTGTATTTCCTCCAATGTGCAGTATTTACAGCTACTCAGCTAACTTTTTGTGGCTGTCAAGTTGATGCTATGAGAAACCAACCTGCAGTTTCCCTGCTGCACTGACCTGCTCAGTAAGATAACTGTCCCTCTTCTGCATTGCATTGCAGCCCTTTACAGTGTTGAATTCTAATGCAAAAAGACACTTTTGCACTGTTATTTCTGTGAACTGCAGTGGGTTGCACCAGCTGTATGTCCAATCAATCAATCAATCAATCATATGTAAGTTCAAACGCAGCCTAGTTTGAACGTAATTTCTAATGTAGGTTTGAGTTTACATCCTACTAACATTTTATGGGTTGCAGCAGCTGAAATAGTTCCACTGTAGGCATAAGTTGAACCTTGAATCTTTCACCTAGCTCTTAGTGGGTGTGACGTCCTCTGTGGTACAGCGGATGTCATGGCGCATCGTTCTGAAAGGTGGGATAACTTGGAGAATGAGGACAGTCAGATTCAACTGGTTGTTTTGTGTTGCCAACAGGTTGTCATATAGATGAAAAACATTAGTTTAATCTGCACAAGAGAAGTCTTTTGATTTAACTGTGCAGTTAACAGCCTTCACCACTCAATGTCACTGTTGTGTTTTGCACTAGCTGTAGATAAAGGTTTTATGGTTATTGCTTAAGAATGATGTTGTGTAGTTAACATACCTTTTCTGTTGCTGCTTGGTAAGTAAAGTTGCTATTTTAGCCGTAAGCCTCGTCGCTATTGTGCAGCAAAGTGTTCAGCGATTAAGTATGAAACCGCTGGGTTTTTGCACACACTTACTGAGCATGACAGTTTGCAGGCTGAATAATGTTACATTCAAAACATCAGTAAACACGACAAGTCTTCTGAGAGGAACAAGATGTGGAAAATTATGAAGCAATTATGATGGAGACTGCTCACCACAGATATAACCTAACCAAAAATCAGTCTGGGAGCGTAACATATGCCAACATTATCATTTGGCTGTTGATTAAAAAAAATTTCAGTGACAACCAAAATTGTCAGCCTGGCTGTTTTTATTTGGTTTTATGTAATTTGACGACGCTGTAGTGAACACAGCATCAAGTGTAGCATGTCACTGACTAGGAAAGGAAGTAAAAAATATCATTTCTGTGACATATTTTGGTTATTGTGGACTTTACAGCAGTGTCACTAAGGTGAATACAGATTATAATAAAGGTTTAGTGTGAAACTAACTCGTTCCAACGCGTCGGTTAGTCGTTTCGTGGACTTTACACCCTAACTGACCATCTTACACACAGTGCAACAGGCTGCAGGACCTCAAGCGATGTTCAAGAGACATAGTCCTCTACATCCATTTTCAAGTAGCTGTCTATAAAATTGAGGTGTATCTTCAATAAATGCTCTGAATTCAAAGTGAAATTTTGGTAACACTTTACTTAAAGCATCCATCTATTATGCATTATGGACACACGTACTTATAATGTCTTAGAATGTACCTATAGTGCTGTATAATCATAGTTATAAGCAAGGCTAACGCTAACCACATATAATTCATTATAAGTCTGTTCAGAATGTAATCATAATTATAACACAGATAATGTGTTATAACACGGAGACAGGCTTCGTATAAAGTGTTACCGAATTTTTAAATTCTCCTTAAATGTTAACATCCATATTGTCCTGTTGTTGGAAATATTTGTCTTGAAAATGTCTGTACCTTGAGCCTATGTGTCAAATAGGCTAAAAGAATTGGTGTCAGCCTCAGTGATGTAGGTTCCTACAAACTACAGACATCATACTGTAACATTATAAGCAGCAAACATGTCCCGTCAGCGTTAGCAGTTTAAGCTGTCTGCTCCTTAGACAGGAACTGAATGTTCTCAGTATAAATTCAGCCATCTTACACATTTCTCTTTCCATGGGTTAGCAAAAACGGAATCCTGTGGAACATGTACTGCAAATAACGATCGCTTTATCTTGCTCTGAAACATCCACACAACATTCCATGTTTGCAGACTTCTTGTGTGACTGATTCTGTATAGAGAGCATTTAAAACTTTGGCTGCATTTGTGAAATAATAAAAGTTTTTTGTTTTGTTTTGACATGTACATGTTGATGCACATCATGTGTTTAAAAGAACAAACCAAAATGGGGCATCACATCGTCACTTGTAAGAAACATGTCAGATGAAACTCGGCCTCTGAGATGATGCTCGCCCTACATAAACTTTCATGACCAGATGTTCCCGTAAAACCCAACCAGTTTTATGCGTGAGCGTCCTCCTTCTCACCAAAACTCCGATTGTAGGTCAACATTCTGTAAGTGGCCGAGGATGGTTCCTCCTCCTGGAGTCATGTGAGAGTCACATGCAGCCCCAGCTGGCAAACGTACAAAGTGTGTTTTGTCAACATGTCATTGGTGACCACAAGACCTGCTGATATTCACTGGAACTGTTAGTTTACCCAACAGGAAAGGGAAAGCAGTAAATAAGAGATCAACAACATGTACTTAAAATATCAAAAGTGAAAGTACCTGTTGTCAGCAGAATGGCTGCTGTCATTTATTGTGTTTTATATGACCGGATAACCATGAACAGGGCATCACTACGCAAGAAGCATTTTAGTACTACAGCTCATGGAGGCAGACGGCATTTTGACAATTTGATAAATGCAACATATTTTTAAAGTCATGTCATGTTTTTTTAAATTAAGTAAAGTAAGTCAGAGAATTAAGTGTTATTTTTATGACAGTAATGATGCACAATATTTAGGTTGGTGGGCAGCCAGAGTTCATACACAGACACCCTGCACCACGGACTGATACCTGTGTGCCGCCGTATTGCTAATGGAGGAGCAAAATCAAATGGTGGTCACATTGTTTGAGTCTCGCAACCTTCCGTAAACCCCTCTGGCCTCTGAAATGCAGAAAAGTAGTGTAGAGGAATGTACACTTTGGCCTAAAATGAAATAGTCATGAAATGTGCGTGTAACACATGACGGTAACCTGTAAAAGAGAGTCAGTGAAATGTGAATGTGAAGGGAAATATAATGCCCCCCTCTCAGTAATTACGGTTTGGCATTTCACCATCATCACTGTGCAATGACAGCATCACAGAGCCAGTTCAGCAGCTCAACAGCAGAGAAGTTCCTTTTCATCCAGAACTGAATATCCTGTAATTAGCACAACAATAAATCATTGTTCTCTTTCAAAAACTGCTCTCACTGGCTTGTGTAGCGAATGCAGCTTGTAAGAAAAATTGAACTGAAACTCAGCGATAACAGACCTGTGTGGACTGATGAAGATCAACGAGACTAAAACTGCACCAGTGAAAGTCGCAAACATGCTGTTTTTTTTGTTTTTTTTAGCTGTAACATAGAGTGAGTAAATCAGCAAGTACACAGAATACACAGACATCAGCTGAGCCACAGCTGATGCTGCTGAACAGTCTCACTCTGCTGCTGTGGCAAATCTCAGAGGCTCTGCCCACTGAAAAACATGTACTCCGTTAAAAGTATGCTGTCATGTATTACTGTTGTTGGATAACTGTGATCTAATCTGATATCTGATGGTGCATGATAAAAATCATCTTTAGTTGTTGGTCTACAGGGCAACAAGGCAAGACTCACACGGTCAAAGTCTTTCGCTGATGAAGACTGACACTGGGTACTGAAAAAAAGCTAGTAGGCGGACACTGAGATCTGATTTTTGGTCTTAAAATAAAAGAACGGAAGATTAAAAATTAAGTTAAGAACAACAAAAATGTGCTAAAGAAAGAAACAAACAAAAAATGTGCAAACAACAAATAAGCAAATTTCAGTGGCACATCTTCTCCACACATTACGGTACTCACTCCTTTGTAGCAGATGCAGGTCTCGTTTCCTGGAATCCTCCATGAGGTCACTGGCAGGTGGGTTTTGTGGGTGTTTGGCCTACTTGTCATCAGTGATGGTGCAGAACATGTCAGACAATCACAACAAATGCCCAGCACAACTTTCCACATCTGATGGAACGTCTTCACATTGTTTTTTTCTGACCCACCGTTCAAAATCACCACCGCTATTTACATCATCATGACGAAGTAACTCTTTTTCCTTTTTCCTTTTAAAAAATTATTTAAATGATTATTAATAGAAAAAAATGACTTGATTTTTAGGATAAACGAGGGAGACTTGTATGTGCTGTTGTAAGACAGCTGTTGGGTCACATCTGTGCTTTCACTCATAAACATTTATTCTTTTCTATGTAAGTTAATTAAAAAAAAAAAAGTACAGACATTCAAGCTTTCAGTTTCCCAACAACAAATTCAAGTCTGGGAAAGATCAAGAGACTCGGCTGAAGGCATAAAAAAGCAGGTGTGTGTGTATTTTTGTTGTTGTTGTTCTTTATTTGTCAAACTCTGTGCAGTTTCGAAACCCCCAATTGTGGTGACGCATTGGACAGAAATATTATCAGAAATTTGAATTATTTTGTCCACCCAATGTCATAAAAAGGCAAAGGAAAGGAGCGTTTCAGTGTCTTGTTAAAGAGACACACAGTCTGAGACACACAGCCTGAGACACACAGCCTGAGACACACAGCCTGAGACACACACAGTCTAAGACACACAGCCTGAGACACACAGTCTGAGACACACAGCCTGAGACACACACAGTCTGAGACACACACAGTCTGAGACACACAGTCTGAGACACACAGTCTGAGACACACACAGTCTGAGACACACACAGCCTGAGACACACACAGCCTGAGACACACAGTCTGAGACACACAGTCTGAGACACACACAGACTGAGACACACACAGTCTGAGACACACAGCCTGAGACACACAGTCTGAGACACACAGTCTGAGACACACACAGTCTGAGACACACACAGTCTGAGACACACAGCCATCACGGACATAACCTGGATTGAGCTCCAGTTTGCATCTGAGAGGCAAATCAGCTGCTCAGCATTGAACCTGATAACATGCAGGAGCAGCAGAGAGACACCACTTCAGGAAGCTGTGTGTGTGTGTGTGTGTGTGTGTGTGTGTGTGTGTGTGTGTGTTAGCTGTGTGTGTGTGTGTGTGTGTGTGTGTGTGTGTGTTAGCTGTGTGTGTGTGTGTGTGTTAGCGG